>JACXGI010001905.1:42212-69936 GCA_016801175.1 Esox masquinongy | reverse complement strand
GTCATTCCAAAAGGTATGTTAGGCGCAAAAACAACACTGCACATCACCCAAAGAACACCATACCCACAGTGAAGCATGGTGGTGGCAGCATCATGCTTTGGGGCTGTTTTTCTTCACCTGGAACCGGGGCCTTAGTCAGAGTGGAGGGAATTATGAACAGTTCCAAATACCAGGCAATTTTGGCAAAAAACCATCAGGCATCCGTTAGAAAGCTGAAGATGAAGAGGAAGTTCACCTTTCAGCATGACAATGACCCAAAGCACACATCCAAATCCACAAAAGCATGGCTTCACCAGAAGAAGATTAACGTTTTGGAACGCCCCACCAGAGCCCAGACCTCAATCCAATTGAACATCTGTGGGGTGATCTGAAGAGGGCTGTGCACAGGAGATGTCCTCGCAATCTGACAGATTTGGAGCGCTTTTGCAAAGAAGAGTGGGCAAATATTGCCACGTCAAGATGTGCCATGCTAATAGGCACATCCCAAAAAGACTGAGTGCTGTAATAAAATCAAAAGGTGCTTCAACAAAGTATTAGTTTAAGGGTGTGCACACTTATGCAACCAGGTTATTGTGAGTTTTTTATTTTTCCCCCTCAAAGATTTCAGTTAGTTTTTCAATTGAATTGTTCACGTTATAGGTCACATTAAAGGTGGAAAAAGTTCTGACATGATTTATCTTTGTCTCATTCTTTTACATCACACCCCTGGCATTTTAACAGGGGTGTGTAGACTTTTTATATCCACTGTACATGGTATAACAGAGTGGATATATATTGTTGTGCGATGGCTGAAAAGTACAGAGTGGAGGAATATTTCTGAGACAAAAATTGGAACGTCTGAGAGGGGAACTGAACCGGGGTAAAAATTTTAATAATGTGCATCAAGGTCTTGGGATGTTCCCACAAGATCACAGGGCTTTGTTTACTCAGTTCAGCTCCATATAGTTTCCAAATGCAACTTTTACCACAGCTATTACAATCATTCAGTCAGGCACTCACTCACTCAATCACACAGTAACAGACATTAGCTCTTCTTGGCCGGCTCAGCTTACGCGGTGCGGCAATAAATTACGCATTTGTTTATTGAATTCACTCCATACAGTATGTTTTTCAGATGCTGATATAGCCAAAGTTGACTTATTTGCCATGATTTTTGGTGAGCCAATGGCTTGAAAACAGACTCATTTACGTATTACTCTGTTTTTTTATGTACACCACCAGGGTATAGATTTACCGGGCAGGATAAGAAGCGTGAAGAACCTAGCCACTAACTGATGATAATACTGTAGCTGGTCTACAGGCACCGTAGAGTATTAAGTATAATGTATGTTAGAAGTGGGATGTATACATGTGCAATGAAGACAAATGCAAATTCAAATGGCAGTTCTAAATGTACAATGAAGGCAAATTGAAGGAGCATATGTGTGAGCTCGCCTCTCAGCTCTCCTCCCAACACTCGACCCCCGCCACCGGTACAAGCACCACTTCCTACTCATCCCGAACGTAGCACGTCCTCACAATCCAAATCACTGGAATTCTAAACACCTGTCTCCCTTGTTACCTGTGTATTTAAGTCTGTCTCTTTCCATGCTGCCTTGTGAGGTTTTGTTTGTATCGTTACGACATACTGAGCCAGCTTTTCTCAGTGAGTCACAGTTCTGATTGTTGTTTAGTGTACCGACCCATTTAGTCTTTTCCAACACTGTATCCAGCCTCTGATTTTGTACTGTTGCCTATCGGATTCCTTGACGCCTGAATTCTTTCTGCCTGCCTTCTGTTTTGCCCTTTTGGATTAAACTACGCTTTCCAGCATCTACATTCATGGGTCTGAGTCATGTTCGTTACAATATGCAACTGAAATCCAGGGATAGCAGCACTGAGGTTCTTCAGGTAGATGTGTACATATAGAAAACAACCTTATCAGACTTTGCAAAGCAGTGTCAGAGAAAATACACAAGTAATAAGTATAATGTACAGTTGTATGTACATTATACATACGTTTGCATACCCTGGCAGAAATTGTGAAATTTTGTCATTGATTTTGAAAATATGACTGATCATGCAAAAAATATTTTCTTTAAGGATAGTGATCATATGAAGCCATTTATTATCACAGTTGTTTGGCTCCTTTTTAAATCATAATGATAACAGAAATCACCCAAATAGCCATGATCAAAAGTTTACATATCCTTGAATGTTTGGCCTTGTTACAGACACACAAGGTGACACACACAGGTGAAAATGACAATTAAAGGTGAATTTCCCACACCTGTGGCTTTTTAAATTGCAATTAGTGTCTGTGTATAAATGGTCAATGAGTTTGTTAGCTCTCACGTGGATGCACTGAGTAGGCTAGATACTGAGCCATGGGGAGCAGAAAAGAACTGTCAAAAGACCTGTGTAACAAGGTAATGGAACTTGATAAAGATGGAAAAAGATTAGTGCTGTCAAATGATTAAAATAATTAATCGTGATTAATAGTATTCTCTTCTGTAGTTAATCGCGATTAATTGCAATTTTAGAATGTGTTCAAATTTTGACCTTAATATACACTTTTTTCTGTTTAAAAAGCAGTGCATTATGGTAAAGACATACTTTGTTTTATTGCAAACTATTGACAGTGCTTGACTTGGAATTAAATAAATGCAAGTTGTCAATGCCCTAAATTTAGTTTAATATACATACAATGTCAGTCCATAACTTACCACAATAACAGGCTGCATCTAAATGTAGCCCATGTAAATCTAAATAGAATCTTGCCATCTCATATTTTTTTTTCTTGATTAACGCACCAAGGATAATATCTGCTACGTTAGGCTATTGTATAAAACACAGATCAGCCCCACTTATCTGAACAGCTACATGGTGTGCAGGCATTTAACCCATTGAATCACACCTAAGCTGGTCGAGGTATTGTCCTTTGATGTTTAGGCTGAAATGTGGTTCGAATGGGTTTCAGGTGGGTGCCTGTAAACATTAGATTTCATGAAAAATGTTAGCCACAACCAAATACTTCATAAAGTACCTCTATTACACGTTTCCCAAATTCAACCAAATGCATGTGGTAGGCTACTTCTATGGGCAATGACATAAGGTAGTCACGCTGGCTAGAGATGTTATATACAAACATTAAATCAGGGTACTTCTGTAATTCATGCAGAGCACAGCTGTTTGTTTATTCCACTATGAGAATATGCTTTGGTGGAAACATTAATGCTTAGCTTAGATTAGCAAAAACATTAAATAATGACAACTTACCATGCTACAAGTAAAGTGTTAGCAGGCGGATTAGCAGGCGGAACAGAGCTAGGTGAGCTATGGCTAGCATTCTCGTTTGATGGGTTTTTGTAGTGAGACTGGGGTGCGGGACGCAATGAGTGATATTCCCATTTCCTCACATCCATTGCACAAACGGATGTGTAGCCTACTAATGCGTTTTTAGGCTGTTGTTAAACTAGTGCAGAGTAAACACGATTCATGACATGAACGCAAACTTTCCAATGATATATTGAAAAAAATGCCTGTGAAGCGCTCAGGTCAAGTCAACCACCAGTAAAGATACAGATAAACTATAAATGCGTGATAGTAGCACAATCTTGTCAGTTCCCACTGAAGTCAAGCTCTTACTGGATGGCGCTGAGGCTCAAAAATGAAAAATGCGTTAACGGCGACAAAATTTTTTACGGCGTTATGTATTTTAAATTAATCGCACACGTTAACGCGTTAACTTTGACAGCACTAAAATAGATATAAAAAGATATCCAAAGCCTTGCAAATGCCAGTCAGTACTGTACAATCATTTATTAAGAAGTGGAAAATTTGGGGATCTCTTCATGCCAAGCCAAGGTCAGGTAGACCAAGAAGGATTTCAGCCAAAACTGCCAGAAGAATTGTTCAGGATACAAAAAAAAAAACCCACAGGTAACCTCAGGAGAAATACAGGCTGCTCTGGAAAAAGACAGTGTGGTTGTTCCAAGGAGCACAATACGACAATACTTGAACAAAAATGAGCTGCATGGTCGAGTTGCCAGAAAGATGCCTTTACTGTGCCAATGCCACAAAAAAGTCTGGTTACAATATGCCCGACAACACCTTGACACGCCTCACAGCCTCTGGCACACTGTAATTTGGAGTGACGAGACCAAAATAGAGCTTTATGGTCACAACCATAAGCGTTATGTTTGGAGAGGGATCAACAAGACCTATAGTGAACAGAATACCATCCCCACTGTGAAGCATGTTGGTGGCTCACTGATGTTTTGGGGGTGCGTGAGCTCTAAAGGCACGGGGTATCTTGTGAAAATTGATGGCAAGATGAATGCAGCATATTATCAGAAAATACTGGCAGACAATTTGCATTCTTCTGCACGAAAGTTGCGCATGGGACACTCTTGGACTTTCCAGCATGACAATGACCCTAAGCACAAGGATCCTCCAATGGTTACAGCAGAAAAAGTTGAAGGTTCTGGTGTGGCCGAATGGGCAGCTATACCACCTTCAAGAATTCGGGGCCTCATAGACAACTATTACAAAAGACTGCACGCTGTCATTGATGCTGAAGGGGGCAATACAAAGTATTAAGAACTAAGGGTATGTAGACTTTTGAACAGGGGTCAGTTCATTTTTTTCTTTGTTGCCATGTTTTGTTTTATGATTGTGCCATTCTGTTATAACCTACAGTTGCATGTGAATCCCATATCAAATAAAAGACGTGCTTTGCTTGCTCACTCATGTTTTCTTTACAAATGGTACATATATTACCAATTCTCCAAGGGTATGCAAACGTTTGAGCACAACTGTATGTTACAAGTGGAATGTATAGATGTGCAATGAAGGCAAATGCAAGTACCATTGGCAATGATGATGTTGCACGCCCTGTGCAGATACCGCTTGCGCTGGAGGTCTACGATGGTTGGGAGCTGGGCACCAGTGATGTGCTGGACGCTTTTCACCACTCCTTGCAGGGCCTTCCGGTCGGCCACGGAGCATCCCCCAAACCACACTGTGGCGCAGTTAGTCAGAATGCTTCCGATTGTGCAGCGATAAAAGTTCTTGAGGATCTTGAAAGACAGGCGGGCCTTCTTCAGCCTCCTCAAAATGTACAGGCCCTGCTGCACCTTTTTGATCAGGGTTGCGGTGTTGAGGGTCCAGGAGAGGTCCTTGGTGATGTGGACACCCAGGAATTTGATGCTGGGCACATGCTCCACTTCAGTGCCATCGATGAGAACTGGGGCGTGATTGCAGCATTTAGACTTCCTGTAATCCACAATGACCTCCTTGGTTTTCTTTGCATTGAGGGCCAGGTTGTTATCAGTGCACCATTCCGCCAGGCACATGACCTCCTCCCTGTAGGCTTACTCGTCATTGTCACTGATCAGGGCTACCACCGTGGTGTCGTTTGCGAACTTGATAATGGTGTTAGAACTATGTACAGGAACGCAGTCGTGGGTGAAGAGGGAGTACAGGAGGGGGCTTAGCACACAGCCTTGTGGAACACCAGTTTTCAGGATCAGGGTGGAGGTGGTGAAGTTGTCTAACCTGACAGACTGGGGTCTGTTGGTTAGGAAGCCAAAGTCCAGTTGCAGAGAGAGGGGCTGATCCCCAGGTCATGGAGTTTGTTGACCAGCCTAGAGGGGATGACGGTGTTGAATGCAGAGCTATAGTCTATGAATAGCATTCTCACACAGGTGTTGGTTTTGTCCAGGTGGGTCAGGGCAGAGTGTAAAAAGCCTGTTCGTAGACCTGTTCGATCGGTAGGCAAACTGGTAGGATCCAGTGTTGGGAGGAGGTAGAACTTGGGTGGGTCAAGTCTTTGATATGATTTTTTTAATACATTGTCTTGGATTCACTTTTACCTATCTCTGTAGGATATATGATTCAATTAATTTTATTTAGAATGACAAACAATGGCATATTGAAGATGTTCTGTCTGTATGTCTACGTATCCAACTGCTGGCTTGCTTCTGAAGCTTAGCAGGGTAGGGCATTCGATGGGAGACTAGATGTCTCCCATCCACAGGGTGCTGTCTTTTGAATGGGATGTTAAATGGTGGTCCTGCCTTTGTATGGACACCATAGGTTCCATGGCACTGACTGTAAGGGAAGAGGTGTGTGGTGGCAAAATTACATCTCAGATCAGCATAGTTACCTAATCATCCCCAGCTTCCAATTAGCTCATTCATCTCCTCTCCTTCTCCCTAGGTCTATTCCCCAGGTCGATGCTCAAATTGAGATTGTGTTCTCAGTCAACTTACCTGGTAAAATAACGGGTTAAGAAAAATCTCACCTGCTAATCAAAATTGCAACAGGTGCTGGGACTGAAAGGTGTTAACAAAACAAGATCTCTGCTCACATCACACAGTAATGGGGGGAAACTGGGGTATTGATTGGCTTTTAGAGTCGGGCTGCTTACCAAAAGTTTGCAGGTTCAGATTCCCTAGTGACATGTTGAAACATGTCTATACCTTTGAGCAAGGCACCTAACCAAAATTACTACTGTAAGTTGCTCTGACTAATAGTGTCTGATAAAAGACTAAAATGTAAACATTTGAACAGACAGATGGCGGGTAAGATGATGGAAAATAAAAAGGGCCTTGCTGCTTAAGGAAATGTGAAGGCACAAATAATAACCAAACGATACGGTATCAGTTTCAGTCTTGTTGTCACTCGCCAGTCTCAATATGTTGCCATTCATAATCTCAAACTCTTTTCAGGTAAACTGCCTAAAGCCCCACCTTCTGTCCCCATTTCTGGCCATCAGTTTTCTGGAACATGATATTTCAATGTGGGCCCTGACTGCTGAGAACATCACAGCCCCAAAAATCCTGAAAGAAGTTAACCACTTATCTTTCTACTCACTCGGACCTCAACATCTCACTAATCCCAAACACGCCTCTGTGTATCCATAGTATTCTGTATCATTATATGGATACTGCACACTAATCCTGTGAACACCTGTTCTGATGTGATGTTTCAGCTCCTGTAAACCCTGTTTCCGGGTGGTTTGTTGTCAGTGTCCCTTTGGTGGTCTGGTGCTTGGCAAAATGGGTTTAGCTATTTCCTGCCTGCTTGGCCCTGTCCGGGTTTATTTTTAGATGGGGCCACGTTTCTGCTATTCCCCTTGTAGATATGTAGAAGACTGCTAAGACCTGCCAACTTTGATAAATCTTGTGGTTTTACAGTTAAGAGAAGGAATTAAGTAGCAAACAAAACATTTGGAAACTCACAACTATTTCATTTTATATTTTATTTAACCTTTATTCATACAGGTTAGTCTCACTGAGTGACAAATCAAAATAAAAAAAACCCATAAATGACTCAGTAAGGTGTTGGGCCACCACGAGCTGCCAGATCACCATTAATACGTCTTGGCATAGATTCTGAGTCCCTGGAACTGTACTGGAGGGATGGAGTTCTAACAATTACATCGTTTCCTCTTGCCATCTTGATCCAAATTTGAGGTCAACTGGGCCTGTTCAGCCTTTCATAGATGCAAAAGAGAATAATAGGATGTTAATTGTATCATGTGGCACACCTATATGGAAGTATCTGCATTTGTCATGTTCCTCCACTCATTTATTCAGGTTTTTCCGTTAAATTGTCACCTTCTGTACATTCCAACAGAGAATTGTAATACAATTTAACAAATGTACTAATGCAAAAGAGACATTTCTACAACCTTTATTAAAAACAGTGATGAATGACAATGTCCACCCAGACCTTTGCTATCTAGGAAATGTGGGTGATATAAACAAAGAATGGCAGAATACCCTTTTCCTGTGGACTATGAGCTACTGCTGCTGACACTGAACACTGCCAGATTCACCTTGTCCTGTGGAGTTGAAGATACCACTGCTGACAATGAATACTGCTGCTTAGCCTCATCCTGCTGAGTTGAAGCTACTACTGCTGCTGACACTGAACACTGCTGCTTAACCTTGTCCTGTGGCATTGGAGCTACTACTGCTGCTGACACTGAACACTGCTGCCTAACCTTGTCCTGTGGCATTGGAGCTACTACTGCTGATACCGGAAACACTTCTTGATCTTATCCTGTGGACATGAAGCTACTACAGCTGACAATTGATACTGCTTTCTATCCTTCTTCTGTGGAGTTTGAGATACCACTGTTGCTCAGCCTTTTCCTAAGGGGCTGAAGCTACTACTCCTTCTTCTGAACACTGCTGTCCTATTAAGTTGGAGCTACTACTGCTGACACAACACTGCATGTTTGCCCTTGACCTAAGGAGTTAAAGCAACTACTGCGAACACTGAACACTGCTACTGCTGCTTAGTCCTTTCTTATGGAGTTAATGCTACTACTGCTGATACTGAACACTGCTGTTTAACCTTGTCCCATTGTTGTGAAGCTACTACTACTGACACTGAACACTGCTGTTTAACCTTGTCCTATCGTTGTGAAGCTACTACTGCTGATACTGAACACTGCTGTTTAACCATGTCCTATCGTTGTGAAGCTACTACTGCTGACAGTGAACGCTGCTGTATAGTCTTGTCCTGTGGAGTTGAAGCTACTACTGCTGACACTGAACACTGCTGCTCAGCCTTGACCTGCACCGCTGAAGCTACTAGTGATGACGCTGAACACTGCCTTGTCCGGTTGAGTTAGACAAAAGATTCTACTCCCGACACTGAACACTGCTGCATGATGTTATCCTATGGAGTTGGAACTACTATTGATGACACTGAACGCTGCAGCATAACCTTGCCAGCCTCTGTCACTGTTAAGCCAGATCAACCCGCAGAGCGACTCTAGAGTGATTCATATTGAAAGAAAGCTCAATGGCCTTCCTACTGAGTCGAGGGATGGGACAGGACAGAATACGAAATCACCAATAGCATAAGATGAGAGACAAACACGCACACAAAACACACACGACTGGAAATCAGCAACCGCACTGGGAAAGGAGAGGCAGAAGGTGAATGTTTCAAAATTGCAAGGTGAAAATTGGAATCATTTTTAACATTACCCAGACGCGATGTTGCAAGCCCATTCATACACAAAATGACAAGGGGATCATCCATTTCCTTTCATTACAGAGAGGAGTCCCTTGTGGTGGTATAAATCAGAAGGAAAACACGCTGAGAGAAACAAGAAAACTTGTGCATGCCCTACCTCCTGGATTAGCCTCATTGCCGGCTCTATCCCGTCACACCCCAAACAGACACCACAGGAGCCGATGAGAGCATTTACTGACGAATTTACATCTAAGTCCAACAACAGACTTTATAATGTAAACAAAGACAGAGACACAAAAATGTGCAGCGCTGAGAGAAAGATTAAACATGTCCACCGAGAGAAAGAAACAGAGGGGGTGGGGGAGAAGAGAGGAGGGTGGAAAGAACAACCAGGAGAGAAGAAAGCGGAGCAAAATTCATGAGAAATAAATTGGTGATGGGAAATAATAAGAGAAAGGGGGGGACAGAGAAAAAGAGAATACAGTAAGAGAAACAGCAGGGTAAAAGAAAAATACACCCTGCTTAATGTTTAATGCAAGCCCTATATAATATTACTAATATTTATAAACCATATTTTTTAATCATGGTTCTGTTTGTGAATACTAAAAAGGTTTGAAGGACTGTGGTATCTACTGTTTCCAGTGTCTAGCAAATTCTTCAAGAAGTTGCAGACATTGTGGCTTAATGGTTAAGGCGTTGTCTGACAGCTGCTGGGCCCGGGTCACTACATTGGTGTCAGAAGAGAGATGGCACCTGTGGTGCTACAGTCAGCTGAGAGAAGAGAAACTGACAGTTATACGGCTAAACGATCAACCTTTACAGGAGAGACTTGGTCGAATGGAAGAGAGGAAAGTCTATGAAAGGGAAATGTCTGGTGTCGCAACTCTGTGGGACATTGTCATCTTGTACAAATGAGGCTGTTCGCTTCCGCGGGGCAGCGGACATACAAGGTGGTGGGTCAAAGAAATCCGACCCGCTCAGACAAACCCATTTGATGATGAATGACATATTAGTGAAGTAAAATTACATTGTTGGATAAGTTACACTGTTGTTTGGTCTTTTTATATGTCCCATAAAGGGAGGAATTCTCCAATATGTTTTGTTACTGTACATATTACGTATTACTTGTTATAGGTAAATACAGCTCTGGACCACTGCACCTTTTTCTTTCCTTTCCAAAAAAGTTGAAAAGGAAAGTTTTGAGTGAGGAACAGAAGCGTTCAATTTGCAGTGGTCTCTTAATTTTAACCCTTCTGTTCCTCACTCAAAACCTTCCTTTCCAACTTTTTTGGAAAGGAAAGAAAAAGGTGCAGTGGTCTCTTAATTTTTTCCAGAGCTGTATGTGCTGGATGGCAAGAATTGCTTAAGAAGTGACACCAAATATTGTGCATTGGAATGGGGGATAATTGATTGTTTTCATTGTTGTGTCTGAGGTGAGGGGGTCCTATTGTTGATGCAACAGGGATTTTGGGGCTGTTCTGTTGGTCTAGGATAAATAGTAAAGGTTAACTTAATTTGTGGAGTTAGATCATTATCTGATCATTCTCGCACATATACATGCTATAGTGTGTTTCACATATTTTGTATACTTTGTAGAGTATTAGTCAATTAAGGAGGTCTTTAAATATTGCTGGTATGTAACTACAAGGGGTGGACAAAATATCGGAAAAACATAACAATATTTATATTTACAGTTAGGTCCGGAAAAAATTGGACACTGACACAAGTTTTGTTAATTTGGCTGTTTACCTAAATGTATTCAAGTTACAGTTAAATAATAATAATAAGATCTTAAAGTGCAGTCTCACAGCTTTAATTTGAGTGTATTCACATCCAAATTGGAGGAAGTGTTTAGGATTTACAGCTCTTTAATATGTAGCCCCCTATTTTTTAAGGGACCTAAAGTAATTGGACAATTGATTCAAAAGCTGTTTCATGGACAGGTGTGGACATTCCTTTGTTATTTCTTCATCAATTAAGCAGGTAAAAGGTCTGGAGTGGATTTCAAGTGTGGCATTCGCATTTGGAAGCTGTTGCTGTGAACCCACAACATGCGGTCAAAGGAGCTCTCAGCATGCCACATCATCAACGGTGGAGGCAGTGTGATGGCATGGCCATGCATGGCATCCAATGGCACTGGATCACTTGTTTATTGATGATGTGACAGACGACAGAAGCAGCCAGATGAATTCTGAAGTGTATAGGGATTTATTGCCTGCAGAGTTTCAGCTAAATTCAGCGAAGTTGATTGGACGGCGCTTTACTTTACATATGGACAATGACCCAAAACATACTGCAAAAGCAACACAGAAGTTTTTTAAGGCAAAGAAGTGGAATGTTCTGCAATGGTCCATGGTGATGTCCATGCGTTCCAGACTTCAAGCAGTCATTGCCTGCAAAGGATTCTCGACAAAGTATTAAAAATTAATATTTTATTTATAATTGTGTTAATTTATCCAATTACATTTGAGCCCCTGAAATAAGTGGACTGTGTATGAAAATGGTTGCAATTTCTAAACGTTTCGTACAATATTTTTGTTCAACCCCTTGAATTAAAACTGAAAGTCTGCACGTCAATTCCATCTCGGTTGTTTAATTTCAAATCCTTAGTGGTGGTGTACAGAGCCAAAATTATGAAAATTGTCAGTGTCCAAATATTTCCGGACTTAACTGTATATACATATAGACACAACCATATCCAGATTTACATAACTACATTCTCACACACACACCTCACCTATAACTGAGTACCCTCTTTCCCAAACCCAACCCAGGCCCACATGATAATGCCTAAACTCAAAAGAGACCCCAACACCCAACTCAAGTCCCTTTTAACTCCATCCCTCAAAATTAGAGATGTAACCATTGTTTAATCATTTTCCCCTGCAATATATCTGTCTTGCTTTACTAAATATTTGAACCTTTCCAGTCTTACCATCTCTTCTGATGAAGCCTTACAGACGAATGTTTTCCCCAAGAGAATAACCATATTTTCCATTGATTGACAATGATTTTTTTAAAATCACCAATCGACATTGTCTGTATGTCCATCTCAATAGAGATACTGTGACCCAACAACCAATTCTGATCTTGATTCCAGAAGTCTGCTGCAACTTGACAGTAACAGAAGAGATGGTCCACCGATTCTATTTCATTGTGACAGTCTGCACTGTGCCGATTGTTCAATTCTTCATATATTGAGCTTTTTTTCATGCAAGAATTTTATACTATAGTTGCAACTTGAAGGAACAACTTGAAGCATTAAAACTTGTTTTGTATATAATTCCATACACCCTTTGCCATGGAAGTGGGACATAAAAATATCGTTCCCAACTATCCTGAATTCCACATGGTGTAGCAGTCAAACCTTTTGCCTTTAAATGGAAAAGATACACTTTACGGTTTATGCTTGTCAATTTTAATTGGTGGCAGACTGGGTAATTCAATCCTGTTTCATTGTTTTTATTTCTGCTTCCGTTCTTGTGTCAGGGCTGCAATGATCTGATTATCCTTTTGAACCAAACTTGATTCTTCATATACTGTACCTCAACAAGTTGCTTGAAAGAAAGCATTTTACTGTCTGTATTAGTTATGTCTTCAACAAATATGATACCTTTTTTGAACATGTTTTCTACGAAAGTTGATTTAACTTCTATTAATATATTTGATTTTAGCCATATTATTTACTGTAACATCTGATTTGGGTCTTCTGGAGGACAGAACTGGAATTGCTGAGTTGACTGGGTCACAGAAGTGCTTAGTCAATTCTGTGGTAAAAGCCTGTGCTTTGGAGGCATTGAGCAACCATCCTGTTACCACATTTGCACTGTGTCCACACACACTACACTAATACATGCATATAATGCCTGCGATGAAGTGGCTATACACCAAATTTGCACTGTGACCACACATACACTACACTAATACAGGCATATAATGCCTGCTCATGTTAACATTGTATTGACATGTGCTTGTGTTTGTCCTAATGAACACCTACCACATGTAGGAGGATGTGTTTGGTTATATGTTTGACTTACCTGAATAAGGTGAGGGAGGAAATCACCCCTGTGAATGTGGGACTTGGGTGAGTCAAAAGGAAGAGGGGTGTTTGCCTGCTATTTAAACAGGTGGTTTAGTTTAGCCAGGGGTGTGTCTGGTGACAGGGAGTTACTAGGCCTGCCTGTGAAATGTCTGTGCTAATAGATAATTTACCCATAGCCAGGTAACTCAGACTATAATATCTGCTACTCATAGCATGATTGGGAACAAAATTAAGTTTACTTTTCAGTCAGGACCTGTTTTAGGTTCCTTTTTGTTTATCTTTGTACAGTAGGTTTTGCTTTCCAGTATGCTAGGGTATTGTAATGTCACTGTACTTTACAACATGGTAAAGATCAAATAAAATCAATCATAGAAAATTGAGAAGTTGTCTGTGCTGGTCATTGCCTGCCATCTCCCTTGGTTCTTGGCATCCCTACGTTCCAAGTGTCCATCCATTATTCCTTTTTGCTGGTGCAATTTCTCTGTTTTCGTCTTTTGTTGTAATTTTTGAAAATAAGCCCTTGACACATTGAATAATATTACCATTTCTGTTAATGATGCACCTGCAATTCGGGTACAGACTATTATGCCACTTTGGAACTTGTTAGTTGCCTCATGTTGCTTTTGTCAGGTCCTGGCTGGGGGCCTCTAGGCATCTCTATGCGCCTGGGGGCCACAGTCAGGACCTGACCGCAGAGGTGCCTCTAGGCATCTCTGCGTTACTGTTCTGTTCTGCCCAATTAGAGGCAGCTGCACCTTGTTGTCTCTATTGGGGACCCTATTTAAGTTGCTGTTTTTTCTTTAGTTTGTCGGTCATTTTTTGCACCAGTTGTATTTTTGCTGTTTGCTTCAGTTTACAGTGTGCCTCGCCTTTTGTTGTTTTCTGTTTGAGTCATGAAGAAGAACATCAAAAGGATGATTCCCTTTAACCCTGCGCCTGTGTCCTGCCTACAACACAGTGACAGCTTTAAAAAATCAAATATCAAAGTATTAATAGTTTGACCTCTTTTATTGCTGACACATATGTACTGTTAATTGGCAAGGAATGTAATGTGACCTCTACAGCTGCGGTTATTATTGTGATTTGGTTACTTCAAAGTAACAGCCCTTTTCCATGTGGTCTTTCAGTTATTTTGTCCACACCCTGTATTTGATCCATTGTGACATTATTACTTGATTGGAATAAATTGTATTTCTTTGAAATATATATTGCTTTCGCTCTCCTCATTCATCTTGATTACTTTGGTGTAGTACTTGGGAACAAATGTCAATCCTCTTAGATCTACAGATAATTACACACACATATGAATATCAAAGTGACCGGACTTGACATCCCTGTGTCCGGATTGCTACATTAATTGAATTACGTACTTAAGTGATGCCGGCATTTAGAACTTCATTTAATAGGCAATAATAGGCCTGGGCTACATGTTCATCACTGTATTAATTGTGATGTTTTGCATGTTGTGGTTCCTTATGATAATGTAATGTATATTTACGAACAATATGTAATCAGATTAAAGTTAACAAATAATCACAAAGGTTATATTCTCCTGCACTAATATCCAACCTGTCCCAAGAGCACTGTTCTATGTGGGACATTTTTCCAAACTAACTACAAAAGCGATGATGAGATGCTCACTGTGAACATTTACAAATTCAAAACTCCTCCGGTGAAATCTTTATGGGTACCCAAAATAATGGTAATGTCTGGTTTTATTTTTTGACCTTTAAAAAATTATGTAAAAAATGATGTCATTTTTAAATGTGTCCTTTAAAAGGAGTACACTGTGTTGCTGAGTCTCGTGTGATGAAATCAAAATGCACTGGTTGGTTGGACCCCCTTTTAGTAATGAACTGAATTAGCTGTATCAATGACGTGCTTAACTAGGACTCCCATTTGGAGATCAGCCCCAGGGTTAAAAACACTGTGTAATTCGAAGAGGTATAGAGTCATTATTACAGATATTACAAAGCTAAATTACAGTGCTGTGAAAAAAGTATTTGCCCCGTCTGATTTGCTGTATTTTTGCATATAGTTCTTCATCGTGAGCAGTGGTTCCACACCTGAAAATTGCCCATTTGATTACTGTAACACGAAACAAATCAACCCGGATTCTAATTTTGGTTAACTTTTTTCTCTCAGACTCCCTCTATATATTACTACAACCTACAAAACAAATAGACCAAATTCAATGTGAAACCTGAATCTGGTAAGGTTTGTAACTGCACCAGGACTTTAACTCTAGGATGCTAATGTAGCCTTTCAGCACACAACTCAATGAAGAGGTCTCACTGACTGGCTGGCTCAACTCACACTAGATGAAAGAGACTACCTAAGAGAAATGGATGGTAATTTTTTACCCAGTTGACAAGCTGTGTGTGTGCATGCGTGTGTGACCAGCTGTGAGTGAATCAGTAGAGAGAAATTGATACTAGCCGACATATGCAGTCTCTCAACAAGCAGGTCAACAACAGATGTGCATTTTCGCCTCTGAAAAAGGACCATTGCAGAGTGCTATAAACACAGACAGACAGACAGAGACAAACAGACAGACAGACAGAGACATACACTCACGCTATTTCCTTGGGAGGGGTAATGCAAACCAATTCCACAACTCCTGTTCACACTAGAACTTCTATCTGTAGGTCAGAGAACATCTCTCACACTCTCATCATCACCCCCCAAACACAAACACACACACTGTCACTCTCCTCACTGCCACCGCATCAATCTCTCGTACCTCCCAATATTAATATCTCTCAGCATGTGCAGCTCTCAAGCTCTTAACAACCTCCACTTATGCAGGAAGCCTTCGATATAGCTACACCAACTGTCCAACCAATCACATCTCATTCTAATGGAGCTATGCCTGCTGTCCACAATCACAGCTCATTCTGAAGTACTGATGCCTGCACCAAATGAATCTCATTCAGAAGTAGTTGCAGGAAACATAATTCACCCTGCTGTCCAACCAATCAAATCTCGTTCTGCCTGCTGTCCAGCCAATCACATTTCATTCTGATACAGGAAACAACAGATGGCCCCCCAGTGAAAGGTCAGAGATTGGACTAACCCACCAGGGAAATATAGCCTGACTCGTCCTCTCTCCTCATCTCCAACCTCCTCAAAGAAAGGACATCTCTAGTCTAGGATCTCCACCCCTTCCTTCTCGCCTTTCCAAGACAAATGAACTTGACTATTTGCCAAAGGGAAATGGCTGCCCTGAATAGAACTGCCAACATCTTGTAAGGACAGAAAAAGGAAGAAAAAGAATCAGCAGTCTTTGTAGGCTGCTGATTGCGGGTTGCCAATGACAATGTGCAGGGAGGGACTAGGACACAATCAATCATTGGCTAACAGGTTGAGCGGCTGGCCAAGGCAATCAGGGTTGGGAAGAAGAGAGGCCGCCAACTTGTTGATAGAGAGATGGAGAGCAGAGAAAGACAGACAGATACGCATGCGTCAAATACACAAACTAAAATACCACAGTAAATTGCATTCAAATCGTATGTTCTGGCTCTTCTACATAATAGAACAAGAGTTACAAAGTCTGCATGATTTTACTCCAACCCAGCATGAAGACGCATAATTCAACCGATCAGTCTTGCCGAGCCAAGGATTGTTGAATTAGATATGTCAGTCGATGTCTGGCAGAAACCAAAACATGCAACCCAGCTCTCAGGACCTGGCTTTGCCGACCATACGACTTTAGCTTTATTTAAATCATTCTTGTCCTGTTTAATTACCATTTTCATGGTGATCGACCTTTTAAAATTGCATCCGATCAAGCACTCAACAAATATGAGCACTGATACATTGTATCTCGGACTGATCATGCCGTATGCCCCTCGCACTGATAGTCCAAACACACATCGACTACAGTAATCTCACAAGACCAAGTCTCAAGAAGCAACACTATCCGTGGCATGATCAACTAATAGCAGTAGCCTTTCTCTGAATCAAACATTATTGCACATCTCTCGTATACTGCACACTTACGAATGAGAATTGACTACATCAGGTTTTAATGGAGAGGTGACTTATTTTGACACCTCTCCACTTCGTTCCCCCACGCCCAATCTCATATTTTTCCTCTGCGACACGAGTATTCGCTTTCGCGTGTGAGAGTTAATAGCCTAATATCCATCCTGGTTGGGTGGTGAGAACTGATATTATGCTGCAGCCTACCTGCATGGCAGCATCGATCGTCGGTATGATGAATGGGAAAAGTGTACTTCGACTTCAGGATGTGGACTGCTATCAGAAAAGCGAAGAGCTCCAAGTACGGAACCCCCTGCGATAACTCCTTCAAATCAAAACATAAAAGTGAAATACTTTCACCTTTAAAATGTCAGTAGCTGTTTTATGTCTCACCTAGTACGAAATAAACTCGAGGCAACTGGGAAAACAGACAAGCAGGTAGGCAAAATTCAGATAACCTATATGGCGCTTGCGTATTCCGAGCCGGTCCGCCATTCATCAACTTACAGACGGACGATAGCGCACTATCTGGCAAAAACACCGACCGGTCCCCGTGGACCGTGGAAGCAGCTGCGGTAGTAACAATTATCCCAGTGACAAACACATAATGAATGTTCACTTTTACGGGTCTGCAAACAGGATGAATCATCAGTCCAGACCAAAGCCTACCAGATCAATAGGACTATGTGGCCAGTCTGGTCAGGTTTAGGAGGGGCTGCCTGTCGCATCCCTTGCAGCAACAACACAAAAAAACACGTCGATTGTACAGACATCAAGTTATGGGACAGCCTGTATCTCATGCCATGGCATCAGAAGCAAGCCCACCCTGTTAAAACAATTATCCCAGATGCATGAAAAATTGAAGGGATAGAATGACAAAAGCACGATATATGCAATTGCTTAAATTGTCTATCGATTAACTGTTCTCGGCTATCTACCATTAAAATTTATTCTAAAATTAATCCAAGATGATTAATGCGTAATAAACAACTGCCAATGACCCGTCCTAGTAGAATTCCTTCTATCGCCCGCCGGAATAATAGTCAACACAGTGGGCGTTTACGTGTTCCATCTATGTGTGACACGATGTAACTCGTATTTTGTTCCTTATCTAAAATAATTTCCGGCTGGCCATGACAGGTCTCAGCAGCAGAATCACTTGGTTATCTTGGCTCCTCCTGTGTCATTCGCAGACAATCTCTGTCACAGTTCGTTCCGCAAAACACTCCGAAACAAGTGTCGTTCTTTTTTAAACACCGTTATACGCACTCGCGGTTCATTTCACAATAAATCCGCGCGGATCAAATGTAATTAATCTCACCTCAGGAGCTTCAATATCAGCGTCTCTGCAAGCTTGCGGTGTGTTCCACTCCCTCAATTCCATCATATTTCGTTTGTTCGCCACCTCTATCTCTCTCGCTCTACCCGATGTGGCTCAGAATCGGTAACATTCGGTCTGTGTGCAACCCTGAGCGAGCTGCCGGAGCTGCCTCCCTCCCAGCCCCTCCTTCCCAGCCACCGTGACATCAGAAAGGGATTGACAAAAACAATGCGAAAACCGTCTTTAAATGGGGAAATTGTGTCCACCACTGGACGCAGGCCTACTGCTTCAGCTGTCTTGAAAAGCTAAAATTGTCTTGAACTAGACTAACCAAAATGTTTTGGTCGGTTTCAAATACAAATGCTATTTTGCATGTCAGTAAAATTTTACCACAAGCTCCATAACAATCTTACAGTGTGTCTTGTTTTGTCTGTACTTTTTAATCATTGAACCTAAACTGTATGTAAACATGTACACACAGGGCCCAGCTGTAAAAGAGAACTTTGTCTCAACCTGTGTTCCTTGTTGAAATAAAGATTTAATACAATAATAACAAAGATCCAATGTCATTCATTTAAACTCTGTACACACGGGAAAGTAATTGGAATCTGATTATAGACCTGTGATTTTGCAAACATTACAAGACTGGCTGAAACCAGAAGTAAAAGAGAGAAGTCTTAAGTCTTCTATAGCAATCGACCAAGGAAGTTTACCATTCATTTTAAACCATTTGAGCAGACATTACATACCTACATCAGCATGGAATATCTTATTCCTATTGCCTACTATTTCCAGTTATTTCATATTTTCTTTACATGTAGTGACAAAGTTGCATATTCCAGATAAGCTTTATTAAGCTTGGTAAGCCGCTGAGAAAAAACAAACAATGTAAGTGGAGAAAGGATATTGTACAACTCTATCAATAAATTAAAACAAACAAATCAAAGATGAGATGCTAGGAATATTATCATTGGACAATAACTTAGAAAAAAAAGTAAAATGAAAAAATAAACAGAAGTTACATAATCTTTTAAAAGCTCATAGAACCTTTGTAAAAAAAAATGTTTCTGCATAGATGTATATTATCATAATATAACATTTGTGTATAATGGCTGTTAAATTGACCTAAGTATGCAACACATCAAACCCAAATGGTAGTAGATAGTGTAAGGATATGCTAGTATTCATCCATTCAAAAGATTCTGACACAAAATAAAAACTGCTCAATGACAAATATGGACAGTTTCATAAAATAACAATGAAAATAAAAATAAATGCAGCTTCCATAGTAGTCATATCATTATCTTAATGCAGGACACAGGCTGTGAGATGATTAGTCATACAAAATTAGATGTTAGGTTATACATCCATTTATTCCTTCTTAATGGGTAACAGAACCTTAAATAGTACAGCAAATGCAATGGAAGCCCTCGTAAAAGTTGTGAACTAACACAGGAGTGCCTTTGTAAAGACAGGGAGAATGTATGGCCGACACCCAGTATCCAAATGAAGTGATAAAAGATAAGGCTGCATTTGAATTTTCTGCAATGGTTTCCATAGGACACTGTAACTGTTTCAAATATCCAAACCAACATATCATTTAGAAAGCATAATTCCCTACACATTGCTTCTTACTAAGTGGTTCACTTGAATAGACAAACTGGCCCTCATGATGTGTTTCATTGCAACTGCATGACTCCACGTTGTAGCCTCTACCGTCTCCACCCCTAAAGCACAGGTTAGAGCCGCTTCACAATAGTAGCAAAGCGGTGTTGTCTGAAGCGGTTTCAAGCTTATGTCTGTTAACCGTGGCATTATTAATTTTTTACACACGCTTGACTAGGGCTATGTCTCAGGCATGTCTAGCTAAGCATCATGGGAACACTTGCGTGCTGATAGCTATGTTCAGCTACCGCTTATAAAAATGAAAAATGGTGCCCCAGTGCCCCTTCTGCTCAAAATGTCACTTGAGGCTTTTGATCTCGATCTCAGTCACATTTTTGTTACCCAGCAGCTGTGAAGATAATCCTTCAGTACCAACCACCAAGCTCTCCCACTGCTTGCTAGTTTGTTTCCTTAGTGTGTTGGTTTGCCTGTTTGTGTCGAGATTCTCCCAGTTGACAGAGTTCAGATCGTGCCACAACCTCCAATGACCGCAGCCTGGAACCAGAGCACTGCTTCTACTTGGTGACTCTTTGTGAACACCGACTGGCTGTTAAGTAACACCTCCACAAGAGGGCCCTGACACCTAACTGAAATACAAGTGTGTCTTTACTGAAAATGGATAAACACTACCAATCTAGCCTGGCTACTGGTCCCTGATCCCATCATTCCACTACTTGCCATTCCATGACAAACATTTGAATGATAGACTAGAAAAGACAGTTAAGTGAGGCCCCGCAAATGGTTTTAAGGAGAGACGAAAGCTAGGTTGAAAAATCGGTATCGGAAAACGAGTTTATTCCGGTTTCCTTTGACCCCACTATAGACCCAAAACGGCAAAAACCTGGCTCTCACACCTGTCGTTGCACACTATCAGTATTGTATGGTTACCATTCTGTGACTGAGGACGTTCTGCAAGACGGGTTTACTCCGATCCATCTAAGATTAAAGGGTAGTTAACTGGAGGTTAGAGTAGGTGAACTATCCCCTTAAGAGGACAGATCTATCCCTGTAAAAGAACACCGAAACATCCGCTTTAAACTATAATCCCAGTCTTAATGGCATCCCTGACACTTAAACCGCAATGGAGCTCAAAAATGTTATATCAAACACAGCTTCTAAATGTCCATGCTGCATTGGAGCTTGGCTGCTCTATTGTATTCAGAAGTGCCTTTTCTTTTTCATACTTTGTTGGCTTAGTCTAGCTAGTTAGAAGCAATCAAGTGGTTTGTGAAGTTGTGTAACAGTTACTTTGAAATAGGGTTTGCTGTGTTAATTCTCTACCAGGCTAGTTAGGTTGTGGTTTGGCCCTATCATTCAACTGGTGTGAGTATTTAGGCTTCTTCATTTCCTCATGTGGCTGCTTGACATGGCAGTGTTGTCGAGGAAGGTTAGAGAGAAAGATACCCAACCGTCCTACCTATCTGTTGTCTCGTGTTAAAAAAATAAATGCTGTCCGTTTTGTGCAATGTCTCTTTCCCTGTCCACCTGTCCGCCCGTCACCCTCAATCCCGTGGCCGCAACCTTTCTAATCTTGAGTTCCCAGCCTGGACAACCCATGTGGAAGACCTGCTTTCAGGCAGTGTTATGAACTGCCGATCTGCTGTCAACAAGTCCAAATTCATCTCGGCCTATGCTGCCCCCCAGGTTCTTAACTTCCTGGCCCTTAAAGAAACATGGATTTCTCAAGAAATTACTGCTACTCCGACTGCTCTCTCTTAATCAGACAATGCTTTTCCAAAATCCAAGAGGAACTGGTTGCAGTGTTGGCATCAGTGCTGCATGTTCGTTCAACTTCGAGATTCTCTCTTCTCTCTTGCTCACCTACCCATCCTCTTTTGAATTCCATGCAGTCAGTGTGACCTTTCCGTTCAAGCTCAACATTGTTGTCATCTATCATCCGCCAGGGGCTCTTGTTGACTTTCTTAATGAGCTTGACATGCTGATTAGTTTGTTCCCAGATGATGACTCACAACTCACATTATTGGGCGAATTCAACCTTCCAAAATCTGCCTGAGTTATTTCTTTCCAATTATTTTTCTCCACTCCGTTCCTCATTAGACCAAACCTTTTCCTTGTCAACTCTGACTCACAAAGCAGGCAATGCACTTAATCTAATCTTTACTAGATGCTGTCAGTAAACTAATCTCACCACTACACTGCTCCAGTCATCTGACCACTTCTATATCTTGTTCTCTCTTACGCTCTATACTCCTCAATCCTACCTTCTCTCCAATCTCCTAAATCATTCTTCCCTCTATTTCCAGAGTCCGCTTCTTCCACCCTACTCTCCGCGCTTTATAAATCCTAAGACTCTCACTGTCCCCTTTCTTCCCAGCCGGCATGGCCATCCCCTCCTGCTCTGTGGCTTTGTGACTCACTTTCAACTCAGTGGGCTTCAGAATGACCTTCAGAATGACATTCAAACGACAATTCCTACTTACTACCTTTGTTTCCTCCCTATCTGCTGCAAAAGCCACCTTCTATTACTGGAAATTCCAGGTTTCTTCCTCTAACCTCAGGAAACTCGTTTCCACCCTCTCACTCCTTAACTATCCACCTCTTCCCCAACATCTTCCCTCTATGCAGAGGTCTTTGACATCCACTTTCAGAAGTTGACGATATCCATACATTATTCACTCAGCCCTGCGGGCCCACTGGTCACTCACACACTGAACTTGGCCACGCAATAAACACTTTTCACCCGATCTTACCAGATGATATCCTGCAGCTGTTGATCCCCACATCATGCCTTCCTGACCCTATTCCCGCCTCCAGAAAATCTCAGGACTTTCTCCCATTCCTCACCTTCCTCATCAACTCTTCCTGAGCACTGGCAGCGTCCCGGCGGACGTCAATATGGCCAGAGTAGCTCCCCTCTTAAAGATACCAAAACTAGCCTCATCTGATATCAAAAACTACAGACCGGTATCCCTCTCCCTTTCCTTTCAAAGATCCGTGAGCAGGCTGTCTCCACCCGACTCTTCACCCAGCCTCACTCAGAACAATCTCCTTGACCAAACCAGTCAGGATTCTGTTCTCATCCTCCTTGATCTATCTGCTGCCTTCGACACGGAACCATAGCATCCTACTTCCCACCCTCTCTGATTTACACATCGCATGGATTGCTTCTTACCTGGTAGAACTCTCCTACCAGGTGGCGGTGTTACTACTGGCGGTCCCCAAAGCTCAGTTCTAGGCCCTCTTCTCTCTATACACTAAGTCTCTTGCCTGTCATATCCTCACACGGTCTTTGCTATCACTAATGGGCAGATAACTCAGCTTCTCTCCTCACCCCTTCCGACACCCAGGTGACAATTCCCAAACCCTACATCCCTACCCGGGTCTTTGTTCAGCCACCTCAGGGCTTTTGCCTGTCCCACCCCTTCAGGGCAGGTCCCAATCCACGCAGTCAAATCTCTTTTCTGTCCTGGCAAGGTACGGTGGAACCAGCTTCCCTTGGAGACCAGGATAGGCTCTGCATATCTGACAACTCACCTTTTCACAGTACTTAAAATAGTTACACTGTAACCACCTCAGTCTGTTGTCTTTTGTTGACTTTTTATGTTTAATATTTGTATGGTCTTTTCAGCACTGACCTTTGTGGAAAACTAATTAATTGATTAGAATGCACTTACTACTAATCTGTGTCATTGTTTCACCTAGCTGTTTTAAAGTGCATGCAACATAAGCGTCAGCTAAATGACTAAATTGTGAATGTCCCCTGACTGCACCTTTCAGAAAATTATACCAAAGGATCACAACTTACTTCTGAGTTGCTCCTCTGTAAGAGCTTGATCTATGTAACCGATAAAGGTTAAAGAAGCGTTCTGCTGTTATGAATACGTTCATAGTGGTTTATGCAACTGTACAAATGAAATCTACAAAGTTATAGGACAGGGGACCTTTCTTACACAATGTAACAAACTAAACATGTACTGTGTGAGTAACTTTAAGATATGTTCTGTGAATATATCAGTTAGGGAATGTGATGTCATGCTTACAAAACACACACTTAGATTATGAACAATAATATAATATGACAAGTATCAAGTATGTAACACAGCCATAATATAGTCTTCATACCATATTAACCATAGTTAACCATAAAGTAACCTATCATCTGATTCTATTACGCATTACATTGGCCTTCTCAGTGTTTGATTGAATACCTCAAGTATATTGTGAAAGTTGAAAAACATCAGCGTATAGATCAAACACAAACATCTCTTGACGATTATACTCCTCGGATGTATGATGCCATGGAGACAGTGCCGTGCAGATGAAAGCAACTCTTCCAACACAAAATGCTTTCACTGACTCCTAATGGCAACAAGCTTCAATACATATGCCTCTAATACCCAGAAAAGTGAGAATGTCAGATACAAGGGGTACTGTAGAAATCCATACTTAATGAGGTAGTCAGCTAACATGATAGGATTGAAACAGGCATGGTCTAAATTATTCAGCAACCATGACACCCATCTAAGTTCAGATTTTCTTAAAGGAAAATAATTATGTCACAACTTCATGTGAGACAGTTCCTCACCATGAAATGTGTCTTATGGGCCAAAAATATAACCAATGGTTCAATTTTCTTCAATTTACAATAAAAGTAGTCAGTCAATTTTAGCCACCACTACCTACAAATCAGTTGACGTATTCTGTGAGCTTATCTTTATTTTCATTCTTGCTTATCTTTATTTTCATTCATGCTTATCTTTATTTTCATTCAGAACTCTGAACTTTAAGTACTATCAAACAGAATATGTATATGATTCAGGTGATTTGGATATTTGTCTTAGCTAGCGATGGCTAAAGTTTGTAAAGGCTATTTAAAGGAACCAGAAACATTATTTGCTGTTTAATTTGGCTTATATACTACTTCAGGATTAGGATCAGAAATCAAGTTGTAAAATTGTGAAATTCTTCAAAGAACTAGAAATCTTATATCTGGTCGTTTATTAGCTGGCTAGCCCACTTTTGTAGTACACACTTCTTGACTAAAAAGCTGTAAGCGGGAGCCTATTTACTCTCTAGTGAGAAGCCAGATAAATGTCAAAAACAGGATGAGAGCAGCTATCTGACCTTCAATTCCGACAGCCCAAAATAAGCAGCCATTTTGAATGTAATTCACATTGAGAGACATCCAGGTTTGTTACTATCAGATACAAGAGAAATGCAAGAATAACACAATGTTCCATATCAAGAATGACTAGATATCAAAATGGTAGCAATAATGGGGTTTACTACTGGACATATCAGGCAACCAAGAATGCTACACCTTAAAAGCCAGCATTGTTCAGGCATAAAAGGATATTTCGTTCTTCTGCGCATTAGACCTCATGTAGTAACTCTATAGCCATCTCATGCCAAAACACTTGGCATCTTAATCCCTACATAGAACACTTTCGATCAGGTCTCACTGTAACAATGCGTCACCGAGGTTGCAAATAATTGGATGTGTGAAGATGAACATTACCTCAGAATGGAAATACAGGAAGTCTGTGAGGCTATGCTAACCTGTGGACTAGTATGATTGTACCGTCTCGTCAGCTGCTAATGGAATTGTCACGCCAAAACGTTAGCCTCGACCATGTCAACAGAGTGGGCGAAAAGCCGCAAGAGGTCCGGGACCAGGCAAGTGCCAGGTTGTTCTTGAAGTAGGAAAGAACTGATCAAACCTGCCTAACCAGTTGTGCTTGCATATATTACTGCAGTTAAAAGGGAGGACTAGTGATCTTGTGAGGGAATATCAGTATGTAGATTTGTGCTTTCAGTCACTTTTGAATAGAGCGCACCGCTACAATTCAAGGGACTCCTGCCATGGTGTGCCTGGCAGTCGAGACATATCTGGCAGCCAGGTGTGAAGAAACCTTGATCAACCATAATTGATTCTCCCTGCTAGTTTTTGATTAGCTCTCCTTTTCTTGTGAAAGGCTCACATTTTATATCACTTTCATTTCTCAGAGAGCTAAAGCGTGAATTTCACAGTTTTGCAACAGTGTTCTGTCTGAATGAGTTTCATTTGTCCATAGAGAAGCACAATACACTGCGTTTGGCAGATAATTGCTTCCCTAGTTTCCGTTCCCAGTTTTTTTGACGCTGACAATTCTTTGCTGCACCACTCATCTCCCCAGTTGTTTAATTCTGCAGAGTTGACTAAAGAACAACACGGTAAGTGATAGATAAATCTTCAGTAATCATGGCAGTTTCACTTAGGCGATTTTGCTACAATCCATTAGCTAGTGGAAGACAAAAGAAACGGGATAAATGGGAAAAAAAAACGTTTGTTGCTGATTTGTTGCTCTGCTCCCAAACATTGAGAGAGAACTGAGGTATTGAGGAACCTAAACAAAAGCAGAAGCGACTAACAGACACACTCAGGCCATAACAAGCCCACCTTTCAGAGCAGAGCCGTACTCACAATACCATTCTGAAAATGGACTGGCTCAGACAAAGCTCTGCTGACAAGACAAATAAGAGTCCAGGCATCTCCGGTACGCCAGGAAGGCGGGCAGGGCCAAAAAACGTTACTTATCAGAGATCCCCAGCCCCCTTCCCAAGCCTTCAAGACAAGAAGGAACTTACAAGCCACTATATGCTGAACTGGAGACACTGTTGACACAGTTGTTGCCCTAATGGTTAAGGTTAAAGGTCAGGTGAGGGTAAGGTGATCTTAGATCTGTGCCAGTGACCAATGACCATTTCTGCCAATCACTGACCAATCACAGAGTCCAACCACTTCCTGTACGCAAGGGCGAATCGTCCCTGCTCCGGAGAGCGGCAGCCGTCCAGGATGCTGGCTACAAAGCCGTGTTCAGAGGGAAGGACGAGGGGACCAGGGGGACACCTTTTGAGACGCTTGATATCCCGGGGGTCCGGGACCCCGTCCACCTCCATGGCGTCCTGACTCTCACAGGCCGGTCCATTCCTGCTATCGGCACGGTCCAGACGCACCGCTCCAGGGGAGGCTGCGCGGGGGTGACAGATCAGCCCAGCGTCGGTGTGGTTCAGCTGGGGAGACTGGCAGCCCTGGCCGTTGTGGTGGTCATGGTCCCTCCTCCAGTGATGCCAGAGGTAAAAGACGTGGCGCCTGGGGACAGACCATTGTTAAGAAACACGGTTTTGGATGTCATGCACCCAGACAAAAAGGAGCTGGTGATTGGGTTTTGACGATTTGATTGGATATGAAGCCAAAAAAAAAAAGAAAATTCTAGTTAAGCCACATTACATTTATAGAGTAAATCATTGCTGATATGGACAAAAATAATTTTATTTTAACATGGCAACATGAGCACTGCGGCCAAATTGCCATGTTAATAATCTTCTCGCTTTTGAGAACCTTCCACCATCCATGTGAACACTGTTGCCATGGCACCCGTGTCTTGGCTCTATCACAACACAATCAGGTATAAACACCTTCTACTGAGCAGCTGGTCTTCAGCCCAGGGGCAAACAACCTCTCTCTGTTCCTCCCTCTCTTCTGTTTCTATCCGTTCCCCTCTCTCCCTCTTCTCTCTCTCCCTCATCTTTCCCGGCCCTCCACTCCATCTCCCCCCCCTACGTTCCTGCCTCTCCTCTCTCTCCCCTCCCGCCCTTCCCTCTCTTTCTTGCCCCTCCCCTTCTCTCCAGCCCCTCCCTCATTATTGCCCCCCCCACGCCCCTCTTCGACACCCTCCTTAATACCTGCCCCTCCCTTCCCTCTCCCCTCCCTCCCTCCCTCCACCCCCTTT
>JACXGI010001905.1:8147-42112 GCA_016801175.1 Esox masquinongy | reverse complement strand
TGATACTCATGAAAACATTGTATCCTTGAGACTGAAACTGATTGGCGTGATAAAGCATGTGCAAGGCAACATGGAGGCTAGTTAGCCAAAGTGTAATGATGCGCCTGATAATCTGTTCTTTGATTGGCTAGCATTGAAGCCAGGGTCGAGTGAGCGCTATGATGGCCTGCGGCACGGGGCTCGTACCTGTGGCACCAGAGTGCCTCGTGTCCGGGGAAGGACTGGATGAGGTCGGTGCACAGCTCCATCTCCTGCTGAAAGAGGAGTAGCACGGCCGGCACCAAGGGTTGCTCCTCTGGCGAATGTGGGCAGGAGCCCACTGCTGTGGCCTCCCCGTTAACCTGCTGTGGGAGGTGGGCTAGGTGGTGCTGGCAGTCCAGGCTGAGCCCACGGGCGTCGGTCTGAGGAGAGGATGACGGGGACAGGCTGAGCGCCCTGACCAGAGACTTAAGGAGGAACTGGCGGTAGTGAAAGCCACTATGGTCTGACACGTGCATGGAGACCCACTGGCGCATGGAGGAGAGCTCGTCATGGAGGACCTGGATGGCGAAAAGGAGATGTAGTGAAGGCTTTTTTTCACACTGGACTTTCCCTTTTAAAGGCATTTACCCATTGCCAATCAATGTAGGATGACAGTCGAAATATTGCTTCACCATATTTTATTAAAAAAACGTTCAGACAAACAGCAAACATGAAATAAAAACACATCTATTAGAATTGGAAACTCAAACACAGTGAAATTCTTTGGCTATTGTTACTAGCTATTACTTTGACCAAAACATGATTTGATGCATCAAACACCAGGGCAGCAATTAAATTAACCACACAAAAATGGCAGGTCAGAAATCTTGTCATAACAGGAAGTGCATACTGAAGCATCAATGGTAAAGTCCATAAAACAACAGTTCTAACTTCCTAGGCAGGTTTGGGGTCACTTCTGGATGTCTGAGTTTGAGTCAATGAATTGTATTTGTATTATAATTGCCCCACCACCAAGGGGGCTAAATTCAGAAATGAAGCAGCATATAATTAAAAGCAATTCAACTGAAATGTAAAACAGTTTCAATAACAACATATGAAAAGAATAAGCCACTAAAAAAAACAAAAAAATGTATACTACTAGTTTGTGCAACTTTCAAATAGCATTTTACTTTGTCCAGTGATGTTGGATTGCATTGTGGGAAACATTTTCTATCTAGAATTAAAGGCAGCACAAAACTAATTATGTAAAATAGTTTGAGAAATGTATTTGTAATGTATTTTATGGAAATGTTCAGCCTTAATGGTAACAGTGCAAAGATATAAGCCACTTTAATTTCTTTTAAAATTCTGCAGTGGGGATTGGCTAGTTAAAAATATAATGAAATTCAAGAATTATATTTTATTATAGTTACAATAACATAGCTTTATACATTCCCAAGCATATACATTTTATTTAGCTTGAAGGCATTGGAAACTCAATTGAAAAACAACCTCAAGCCTGTCCCTAAAAGGGTTCAGCCACTGGGCCCTCTCATTGACTAAGGAAATTAAAACAGCCTCGGATTTATCCTATAAAAATTGTATTAAATATTTACAAGCATATTTATAGTACCGTTGACACAAAAAAAATGGAAATCACTTGTAGTAAGGCTACAAAACTACATTTCCCCATCAAGCACATAAAAATAAGTTATTTCTAGTCTATTAACGAATTAACGGTTCACCACAGAGATGTTTGTGGAAAATGAATTGCCATTGTATATCCCCATTCAGAATCTCAGAAACAGAGGACAGAGCTTGTGAGCTCTACAGCAGTGTTAAAACACCAAAGAGCAAATAAGATGCACAATGGCTAGGAAAACTATCCAATCCAACTTTATTTGTAAAGCACATTTAAAACAACCAAGATGACCAAAGTGCTGGATATTAACATGATTTAGGACAGATTATAAACACACGAGTAACAAAACAAAACGTTTAAAAACAAGTGACAAACTGGAAAATGAAAATGCAGAATACAACGCACAAGCAGGTTTAAAGGCCAATGAATAAAAGTGAGTTTTAAGTCATGATTTAAAAATGTGGAGGCTGGGGGCCAATCTGACCTGCAAAGGCAATTCATTCCACAGCCTTGGGGCCATGACTGAGAATGCTCGATCTCCCCTATTTTTGAGCGGCGTTCTAGGGACAACAAGGAGTAGCTGGTCAGCAGACCTTAATGACCTCAGGAGTGTACGGCTTCAGTAATTCAGCGATATATGCTGGGGCTTGACCGTAAAGTGCTTTAAAAACAAACAACAAAATCTTAAAATGTATTCTAAAACAAACCGGTAGCCAATGAAGGGAGGCAAGAACAGGTGTAATGTGATCTCGTTTACGAGTTCCGGTAAGGAGTCGAGCGGCCGCATTTTGGACCATTTGTAATCTAGAGAGGGAGGCCTGGCTAACACCTAAATATTAAGCATTACAGTAAACCAGTCGAGTTGTGATAAAAGCATGTATAACCCTCTCAAACAGAATTTATCTGTTTTTCTAGTTGAAAATCACTATCCATCTTAACACCAAGGTTAGTTACCATAGACTTGACATAAGGTGTCAGGGGACCCAGGTCCAATGGGGAGGCACCAAGAGAACTACCGGGTCTAAGTATCATGACCTCGGTTTTACTTTAATTAAAATGTAAAACGTTTAAAACCATCCAGGCTTTAATGTCATAAAACAGTCTTTTTAAGGAATTATCACCCTTACTTTTAAATCGGCAAGTAGATCTGTGAATCATCTGCATAAAAATGGAAACTGATGTTATGTTTCTTTATAATGGATCCAAGGGGAAGCAAATAAAGGGAAGAGAGAATCGGACCCAAAATAGAACTCTGAGGAACTCCACATATCAGTGGTGCTGAGGGTGAAATAGAGCCACCAAAACTGACATTAAACACTCTCTCTGATAGATATGAACTACCTGGTACGGTTAAAATCTAGGAGATTTAATAAACTCTGTGCATAACTCTGGTTCTATGAAGGAGGTGTCAATGCAATCAATGGGACTTCTCATGAGGAATATGTCATGGACCTGCAGGCATTCCTCCATGGACCAACCGGGGTTTGAGAAATGCTGCTCAACAGCATATCAGAGTGCCTGGTATGTCTAGAAAATGAGAAACTCATCAAGCGAGCCACACCATACTCCAATACACCCACCTTCAAATCCCTATTATTTGAGAACCAGACCTTGGGGCTTCACTGCATCAGCGTTAGAGGCCAACTGATTGATCAGCCTGGCCAACTCATCTGGGCCGATTAGAGGGTTTGAAAAAAATCAGTAATCAGTGTTATTAATTCAGATTATTGGCTGCCTGCCAAACTGTCCAGAAGAAACAAAATCAAGTTGTAAGTAATTTTGATGTTTTTGGAAACTTCATAAAGAACTTCATTGAAGTGTACTCAAAAGCCCAAATCACACGACCCACGTACTCGCATTTGCGGGCGTATGCGCTGCAGACAGAATACATGGGAATGAATGAGAGAGTACAGACCGGCCGCGACCGTCAAGATGTCAACGGTGTCAGTGCGCTTAAAATTAGAAACCAAGTCTATTTTTCTCGCGTCTACGAACGCAACTCTGCTCAAATGGGCTGATAACAGAAAATACTTGGTGTGTGCCCTGAATATATTTATGAAAAAGCGTACTAATTAACAATGGGAAAATGGCACGTGAAGCAACATATTTGGAAAATAATATTTAATCATATTTACACAGACATTTGTACACGTTTAAAATATATACACAGAATATTAATAATAGGGTTTGCATTTGTTCAGTGTTTTATGTTTTCCTATGGCACAATTGGTTTTGACCTATGCCTTTGGCCAGTCACACCCACCAGACCTGGCATTAACTCACGAAAAACGAATCATGGATGATGAGCGATTAGTCTCCGAGGTAGAAAAAAACACTGAGCTTTATGATGTGAAAAGCAAGAATTACAAGAGAATACCAAAAAAAGAAATTGCTTGGCGTGCAGTTTCGTCAAGACTCGCTGGATCATCTTGTATTTCCTTTTGGTTGTAAATTTGAGCTAGTTTGTGTGCATGCATCAGCTAGCATGATAGTAGTAGCCATTTCAAGTACAACATATAGATTGCGTGCAATCCAATCAGTACAATATACTGTTGTAAAGCAGGTAAATTATTAAATTGAAGCCAATTTTGTGTATAATACAACAGGCATATGAGACACAAGACCATTGTTTCAAATAGTTTATAGTGAATTCATTTAGTTGCATGAGTACTGTATATACATTTATCTAGCTAAATAGGCAAGGCAACGAAAAATATTGGTCATTCAGACTCGATATTACCACACAGCTAGAGAGCTAATAAGCCAATACAATTATGCTGTTTGATAGAGAATTGTAGGAAAGCTAACTAATCAAGTTATATTTGTATTACAAATAGTACAACACTGACTTACCCATGATGAAGACTTTTCACCATGAATTCCAACAAGTTCATGAACCAACTTTAGCAGTAGTGGCGCGCCTAATCTGAATTGAGCATTTCAAAATTACGCGCGCAATAATGACGCCGTTGACGGTCGCCTGTCGTGTGATTTGGGCTTAACTGGGCATGATCACATGTTCGGGAAGAAAATGCAATCAGGCAAAAGAGATGCTTCGCAAGACGCTAGAAGGACTTGAGCAGTTTTGATTTCCCAACAGCAGTAGCTCACTTTGAGCAGGCCAAGATCCAAGATCGTTGATATACAAAACAACCCTGTGCAACAATTGAAACAAAGCGCCTGGCGTGAAAACGAAACACTCATCTGTCCGGTTGCGCGCGCAGAAAACAATTACATATAATTGCATTTTCATTAGCTCATAGTGCATGTGTTGGTGACATTGTCCGGCTGCATATTATCCAAACGTAAGCCCTGGTCTGTATGTACGCATGTATGAATACACACACATATATACACGTTTGCTGGTTATTAATGTTATGGTCTGAAATACTGTTTTAATAGTCTAAAATGCACCCTCTTCACTGCAATCTAGGTCATATTTAAATATTATATATGCAGTTGTGCTCATAAGTTTGCATACCCTGGCAGAAATTGTGAAATTACGGCATTGATTTTGAAAATATGACTGATCATGCAAAAGAAATGTATTTAATTTAAGGATAGTGATCATATGAAGCCATTTATTATCACAGTTGTTTGGCTCCTTTTTAAATCATAATCATAACAGAAATCACCCAAATGGCCCTGAGCAAAATTTTATGTACCCTTGAATGTTTGGCCTTGTTACAGACACACAAGGTGACACACACAGGTGAAAATGGCAATTAAAGGTGAATTTCCCACACCTGTGGCTTTTTAAATTGCAATTAGTGTCTGCGTATAAATAGTCAATGAGTTTGTTAGCTCTCACATGGATGCACTGAGCAGGTTAGATATTGAGCCATGGGGAGCAGAAAAGAACTGTCAAAAGACCTGCGTAACAAGGTAAGGGAACTGTATAAAGATGGAAAAGAACAAAAAGATATCCAAAGCCATGCAAATGCCAGTCAGTACTGTTCAATCACTTATTAAGAAGTGGAAAATTTGGGGATCTTGATACCAAGCCAAGGTCAGGTAGACCAAGAAAGATTTCAGCCAAAACTTCTAGAAGATTTGTTCAGGATACAAAGAAAAACCCACAGGTAACCTCAGGAGAAATACAGGCTGCTCTGGAAAAAGATGGTGTGGTTGTTTCAAGGAGCAAAATACGATGATATTTGAACAAAAATGAGCTGCACGGTTGAGTTGCCAGAAAGAAGCCTTTCCTGCGCCAATGCCACAAAAAAAGCCCAGTTACAATATGCCCAACAACACCTTGACACGCCTCACAGCTTCTGCCACACTAATTTGGAGTGACGAGACCAAAATAGCGCTTATGGTTGTGACCATAAAGCTCTATGTTTGGAGAGGGGTCAACAAGGCCTATAGTGAATAGAATTCCATCACCACTGTGAAGCATGGTGTTGGCTCACTGACGTTTTGGGGGAGTGTGAGCTCTAAAGGCACGGGGAATCGTGTGAAAATTGATGGCAAGATGAATGCAGCATGTTATCAGAAAATACTGGCAGACAATTTACATTCTTCTGCATGAAAGCTGTGCATGGGACGCTCTTGGACATTCCAGCACGACCCTAAGCACAAGGCCAAGTTGACCCTCCAGTGGTTACAGCAGAAAAAGGTGAAGGTTCTGGAGTGGCCATCACAGTCACGTGACCTTGATATCATCAAGCCACTCTGGGGAGATCTCAAACGTGTGGTGCATGCAAGACGACCAAAGACTTTGCATGACCTGGAGGCATTTTGCCAAGTCGAATGGGCAGCTATACCACCTGCAAGAATTCGGGGCCTCATAGACAAATATTACAAAAGACTGCACGCTGTCACTGATGCTAAAGGGGGTAATACACAGTTTTAAGAACTAAGGACTATGCAGACTTTTGAACAGGGGTCAGTTAATTTCTTTCTTTGTTGCCATGTTTTGTTTTATAATTGTGCCATTCTGTTATAACCTACAGTTGAATTTGAATCCCATAAGAAATGAAAGACAAGTGTTTTGCCTGCTCACTCATGTTATCTTTACAAATGGTACATATATTACCAATTCTCCAAGGGTATGCAAAGTTTTGAGCACAATTGTATATTTTTTTACATTTTTATTTTTTTGTATTAAAAATGAATTAGTTATCATTTTTTGGTATCCTAATAATTATTATAATCCTTTAAAAAGCATAAACCAGACAACCTAGTTAGCGAGTCACTTTCCGGATTCACCAGATTAGTTGAATGAACCAGAAAGGTCCAATCTCGTCACACAGCAACTAGTCGAAGATGAGGCAAGAGAAGTGTAGGAGACACACACAGACCTTGATCATACTGTAAATGCCACGCTACCTGATAGAGCTAGTTGCCTGCCTGACTATCTCAGAGGATTTCTACTCATGTTGAAAGAGCACATTACCTTTTGATAGGGACCATGTAAGAACATAGAAGAGAAAAAGACAAAAGAAAGAAGAAGAACAAGCCTGACAGAACAACATAAGAGAGATGGAAGGAAATGGAAGACTGGGAGCGAGAAGCACAGGAGAGGGAGAATGAAACGATAGAGGGATAAAGAGAGAAATAAACAAACAAGACAAAAAGAGGTCCATTTTGTCCAATTGTCCTACCTTAATGTTGTCCTGGGCCATGTGCTGCACGACCCAGATACGATGCGACCAGGCATTGTAGTTGCTGGGGTAACGGCCTGCGGCGTTGGCGCACACCTTTATCTCATCGTGAAGGACCCTGTGGAGGTGCTCGCCCAGCCGCAATCTCTCCACCGCGTCGCACCGGTCACCGTCCACCTGCTCCTTCCTGTCTGGTTCGGGGGGAGAACACTCCAGTAGAACCTGCTTTAGAACCCAGCGCCTGGGAACACAGAAACAATGTTTGACGCGCTGACTGTAAAAATCTTGACTACCAAAACAAAAGTACGAAACCCAAAACAGACCGAACCGAAGGATCTGGTTTAACAACACCAACAACCGGACACAATGCGCACACTAGAGCCGTGCAAACAGGCCACTTTAGTAAGATACCAACTCCCGTGGTGTTTCACCCGGCACAACCGCAGCCACCTCAAACTGCCCAAACCTCTGGTAGCTAGAGGGTCGTTTGGGGTCAGACCCGCGGTCACACCATATGGCCGCACAGGGAGCACCATTCACCACGGAAGTAACGCCAATCTCTGAGCCTTTAACCACTATGACATAATAATATGTTGTTCCATCAGTAAACACGGCTGGAATCCCCTTCTGGAAACTTCCCTCCCTGAACCAGCAGGGAGCACAAGATGTAACAATTCCCACAGCAAAAACAACAGTAACAGCCACGCTATGATCTCGTACAGCGCAGTGCTAGAGAGCTCTCACTCACACGTTTCCTCTGCCTGTGTTTTCATGTCTTCCCCCCTCATCCTCCCTCTCTTTTTTCTGTCCTCCTCCAGTAAGCTGAATGAAACCCTAGGCCAGGCCAGTGATGATAATGTGCCCCTAATCTCCCAGGTTCCCTCAGGATGCAGGGTGGCATGTGGGCAGACAGGGCGTCTAGCTGATAGGATGTGATCTTATGGCTTTGGGGAACCTGCGGGGCTCGGTTATAATCCAACACGATGCTCTCCTCTTGTAAACTGTGCAAATTAGGCTGGCCTGGCCCCTCCAGTCTCTGAAAATAGATCTCCGCTTTCCAGTGCCCTCTTTCTCTCTCCTTCCTCGTCTTCTTTCCACCCCCCCCCTTTGCCTCTCACTGTCTTCTTTCATACCTTTCTTTTACTCTTCCTCCCTGCCTCTCTGTCTCCCTCTATCTCCTCCCTCATAGCAATTTAAAGGGCTTCAGAGGCATGTGAAACCTCTCTTTCATCATGCCTCATCCACTCCTTCCCTTTCAGCTTGAGTTAGTGGTGGCAAACCGCTTACTTTATTCCATCATTAATACTTTAACGACTCTGTTCTGTGCCCTGGTTTAGAGCAGGGCTGAGACTGAACAGAGGAAGAGCCGACCAGTTTAACTTTGTGTGCTTGCATCAAGATTAGAAATGACAAAGATGTGTCTTTTGCAACATATACAGAGTTTTATCAGCCGAGAATAAATACACAGTATATATAATCAAGATACAAGAGAATTCAATAAAATAAATCAATTCATAGAAATTAAATGACAAAACTCGAGTGCAGTACTACCTGTGTATCCATGTCTCGGGACTCTTGGGGAACTTGGTCAGGGCCAGTTTCCCAAGGTAGAGGTCTTTTTGAGGACTCAGGGCTCCGCATTGAAGCAACTCCTTCCTGTCACAGAGCAAACAGAGGAAAGGAAACCATTTTTAATCTCAACACCCCTAAGGTTGTGTTACAGCATCAGGACATTGCTGCGTACGCCATTTGCATGCTCATGTTCGTTTCATGAAAAGGACTTCCCTCACAGAAATCACGTTACATGAGGCCTGATTCTCAACTACAGAGAGTGATAACATTCTCAAATACCAACTGTTTACATTCTCTGCCAAAAGAACGTACGTCTGTGTATCTTCTCTATTTCACTGCTATACATAACGTGCTACAGCAAAATGTTTTGACAAGTCCTGCTAATAGCCAAACTAGACAACCCCCGCTTTATCTAACAGACAAAAATGGGAAAATAACAATGTAGAGCCAGCTGCAAATTCTGCATTCTAATGCTGCTGGCTGAATCAAAGCCAGACAAACTGCATCTGTCAAAGGTATGATACATACTCATTATTAGAGGACAGCTTTACTTGGGATTCACTGTTTGACTAGTTATAAAATACATATATTTGAAAATATACATGCTGTGCAATTTTGTTGACACCTCCTTTGAAGCTCTCTGGCACCCCCCTGGGGTGGCTTGTCTAATACGCCAAATACCCTTGCCAAAGTATGTAAAACCATTTCAGTGTTTTGTTTAAAAGGTGATATTTAGTACCATCTCCCGGCCAAAACTGCAAGTGCAGGGTTGAAGGTATCAGGTGTTGTGCCGGTGTTCTACAGTGAGAGGCAAAACAGCTGCTTCAGGTGGCTCACGTTCCCTTGAGAAAATTAGATGCACCCGGCTTACCAGGATGATAATCACCATCTAGTCCCTGTGGATCAGTAAACAGAGCTAGGCACTTACAACTCTCAGCGTCGTTGGGTTGATTACCGCGGGGTGGGGGGTAAGTATCCACTAGTACGTCAGACACTGAGACCAGGCCACTTCAAGTCAGCCATTACAAGGTGTCCTTGTTACCCACAATGGTTGCAGTTATTTGTGAAGTGGTAACCAAAGTGGCTTCATGGGTGATGGCATGTTTGAGCAAAGGATGGGGACAAGGAGGCCAGTGGCAAAACTGTAAGAAATTTGAATTCAATGCATCTCTTTCACAACTTTCCCATTGTTGTGTGATATTTTTGTTGTTTAACTTAATGAAATACAAAAAGTAATAAAACAGTGATGCAATAAAAGGCAATACATGATAAAAAAAAATTCCAAAAACATCATGGCCTAATTTCCTTCAGAGCAGCTAAGTAATCTGGGTGGTTAATAATTTAACAAAGTACAGGGTTTAAGCACAATTTAAATGTATTTCATAAGCAGCCTCCGACATCTAAAAGAGGATGTGGTTCCATAAAGCATTTATATCCAGGAATCTGATTGACGTTGTCTGTTTAGCTGATGGGAGCGAGCGGAAAGGTCTATGTATTGCAGCCACGACATACAAACACACAGCCTGATCCACAACACAGCAGGTTGGCGGTCCTACCTGACATTCCAAGCTGTGGTAAAGTCTGGGTTGAGCAGCAGCAAAGTGCATGTGATGTCCACCACAGCTGGAAGACAGAGACATGTTAGTATGTAGGCCCGTCACAACTTTAATCCTTTAAAACATTTGCCAAAGGGACATAGGATTGGTTCACACTGTCCCAACTTAATACACAAGGAAACAAATGCACAAAATAGTCATCAGTAATCATCAAACTATAGGTTAAGGTTATGCTGCTTTGCACACGTACGCCTCTGGAGTAAACCTAAACTAAGAAAAAAAAGAAAAAAAAACTTGGCGTATTTGCAATTAGCATTTCATAATGTATAATTTTAAAAGGTGCACTCCAGTCACATGATCACCCAACTGATATTTCTTTTCAATTAAAACATACCACATTCAGTGGTTTACAAAGACAAAATAAGAATGACAGCTACTTCTTAGCCTTTTTAAAGAGAGCAGTACCCTCCTCCCCTAACAACCTACTGCAAACCTGAACCTCACAGTAAGTGAGATTGTGGTGATCATGTGACCAGAGTTAACCTTTAAAAGCTAACCTGGGGCATAAAATAGACAAACCAGGCTACATTTTTTTAAATGTTATTTTTAATAGCAATGGATATTTACCCATTCTGTTTAGTTGACAATTAAATGTTTAAGCACCTCATGAAAAACTGTTTGATTCAAACTTCACTCTCCCACTCTTCAGTTCAACAAAACTGGTAGCAGCCTGTCCACAGATGGTCAACACGAATACACCGATGGGTGAAAAACAAAAGAAAAAAACAATAGTTTCTCAGTAAGGTGATGTGCTTCGGGTCCCGGCTATTGTGAAAATAGCAATGCCGACTGTTTTGAGTACAAGTTAGGACCCAGTATCTCTTCCTGTGTTGATTAGAAATAGAAGGAATCGTGTGCATGCAACTTAAAGTAAACTTGTCTAATCTGTTAACTGTAACACGTCAACCTACTAGTCCAGGAACCCCTATTATATCTATTAAGCTGGCTTTACTTAATATCAGATCACTCGCCAACAAATCATTCTTGGTAAATGACATTATAATATCCTACAACCTAGATTTTATGTTTCTCACTGAAACGTGGCTAACAGAAGATTGTAGTGCTACTATACTTAACGAGACAGCACCTGAAAAATTTGGCTATGTGAATACATGTCGAAATGGTAGGAAAGGAGAAGTGGCTGCCCTATTCAAAGATACATTCCAGTGCAAAGAAAATACACTCAGTAATTTTATTTCTTTTGAATTTAGTTTTTAACCATTTACAGACCTCCACGGTATTCTGCCAATTTTATTGATCATTTTGCTGAACTACTCTGTTATATCAGTTGAGTATAACTTGTTTATTATTACAGGGGATTTTAACATCCACATAGATAATAGTACAGAACAATAATGCCAAATAACTTTTTGCACTACTTGACACTTTTGATCTCACTCAACATGTGAAAGAGCGTACACACTTGAGGCCGCATTCTAGATCTGGTTCTCTAAAGGTCTCGATATTTCCTCTGTCATGGTTAAAGACTTGGCCCTGTCTAATCATTTCTGTCTTTTTTTAATCACTTATCACCCCGAATGTTCCAGTCAACTCTGTTTCTGTTAAGAAAAGTTACATTAATGAGAGTACCAATGCTAAGTTTGTGGAAGCCATAGCTATCTCTCCAACAATAACTGCTGAGTCAGTTGATGTACTCCTGGATCATTTCAATGCCAAAATATTGAATGTCATGGATCGTGTTGCACCAGTAAAGGTAAAGAAGACTATGTGCAAACAGAAAACAACATGGAGAACCACCATGATGGTAAGCACCCTGAAAAGAGAATGTAGGAAGGCGGAACGTAAGTGGAGGAAAACGAAACTTCAAATTCACTATGACATCTATAGACAAAGCCTTGGTAGCTTCAACAATGAGTTACGCAGGGCCAGACAGCAACATTTATCGGGATTGATCAACAAGAATATCAACAATACCTGCACTCTATTTGTCATGGTCGACAAGCTTACAAACCCAATAAAGCAGATAGCATCAGAACTCATGTCCACTGTGAAATGTAATGAATTTACGAGTTTCTTTAGTGAAAAAATTAAAAGTATTAGACGGACCATCAGAACTACACAGTCTAACAAGGACACTGTACCGTCACTACGACCACCAAGACATAACTTGTAATACAATTGATCAAAAATCCCTAGAAGAAACAGTTTGACATCTTAAAGCTTCCACATGTTGTCTCGACACACTGCCATCAGACTTTTTTAAAACAATTTTTAACTCTATAACAATGGACCTACAGCAAATAGTTAATAGCTCTCTGCAATCAGGCATTTTCTCAACATCTCTAAAAACAGCTGCCATGAAGCCCCTATTAAAAAAGAGGGGCTTAATGCATCTATAATGGATGCATCTATAATGAACAACTATAGACCTGTTTCAAATCTCCCTTTTATAGCCAAGATCATTGAGAAGGTTGTCTTCAATCAACTCAGCAATTTTGGGAACTCAAGCGGTCTCTTAGACAAATTTCAGTCAGGCTTCCGACCTCACCACAATACTGAAACGGCCCTGATTAAAGTTTTAAATGATATACGGCTGAATACTGATTCAGATAAAGTAACAGTTTTGGTTCTACTAGATCTCAGTGCAGCATTTGACACTGTAGATCATAGAACACTTATAGATAGGCTGGAAAATTGGGTAGGACTCTCCGGGACAGTCCTTGATTGGTTCAAATCTTATCTAGATGGCTGGAGTTACTTTGTCACCATAGGTAATCATGAATCTGATAGAGTGGCTAAGACATGCAGAGTTCCACAGGGATCAGTTCTCGGACCGCTTCTGTTCAATCTCTATATGTTACCTCTGGGCCAAATTCTACAGAACAAAAACATTAACTACCACAGCAATTCAGATGATACTCAAATATATATGGCTCTCGAACCGTATGACAACAGCTCAATAGACTCTCTGTGTCACTGTATAGATCACATAAATACCTGGATGAACCAAAATTGACTACAATTAAACCAAGATAAAACAGATTATTGTGTTTGGCAACAAAAATAAAAGAACAAGTATTAGTAAAGAGCTGGATTCTCGGGCCCTTAAATCCAGGGATCAAGTGCGTAATCTTGGTGTTCTCAGACCTCACATTTAACAGTCATATCAAAGCGGTCACCAAAATAGCCAGAATCAAAGGCTTGGTGTCCCAAAAAGACCAAGAGAAGGTCATCCATGCTTTTATCCCTATTAGGGTTGACTACTGTAATGGCCTCTTAACTGGACTCCCCAAAAAGGCTGTAAACAGTTGCAGCTCATTCAGAATGCTGCTGCTAGAATGTTAACTAGGACCAAGAGAACAGAGCACATCACTCCGGTTCTTAAATCTTTACATTGGCTTCCAGTCAGTTACAGAATAGATTTTAAAGTGGTGCTTTTAGTTTATAAATCTCTGAATGGTTTAGGACCCGAATACATTTCTGATATGTTTGAAGAATATAAACCGAGCAGGGCTCTTAGATCCATGAACACAGGTCAGCTAGTAGAGCCCAGAGTCCAAACTAAACATGGACAAGCTGCGTTTAGCAGTTATGCTGTACACAACTGGAATAAACTACCAGAAGATCTTAGACGTGCCCCAAACGTATCAATTTTTAAATCCAGGTTAAAAACACTTCTTTTCACGTGCCTATGACTAAGCACTTAAACTTAACCACACTGTTCAGCCTTATAGCTTCCTATGTTTTTATCCCGTTTTTATTATTTTTATATTTTCTTATTCTATTTTTTATTATTATGATGTTGTTTTGATGTTTGCATTTGAGTATTTGCTTTTGTTATTTTATTTTTATATTTTTTCTTTCTCTTTGTAAAGCACATTGAATTGATGTATGAATTGTGCTATATAAATAAACTTGCTTGCTAAGGTGTTGGGGCACGACAAGCCGCCAGAACAGCTTCAATGTGCCTTGGCATCAATTCTACGAGTCTCTGGAACTCTACTGGAGGGATGGATCACAGTTCTCTCAATTGGTGTTTTGATGATGATGATGGGAAGCGATGTCTAACACGTCGGCCCGAAATATCACATAGGTGTTCTATTGGGTTGAGATGAGGTGACTGAAGGCATAGCATATGATTCACATCATTTTCATACTCATCAAACCATTCAGTGACCCCTTGTGACCTGTGGATGTGCCATTGTCATCCTGGAACAGATCCAATAATGAACCCTCTAATGCCACATCTCCACTGGTGCTTTACCCCGGCACCCAGGGCTACACCGGGGATTTAGGATAATGTTGGCTCTAGACTGTCCTGTTTCAAATATACGTTTAGTACCAAGGACTTGAGAGGCTCAGATGGGGATGGAAGAGTAAACTAGCAACACGATTTGGCTTTCCGGTTACTAAAAATAATAGGCAACATTTCTCTGGAAGTAAAATACAAATAACAATAATGGCATGCACAGTTTGTTTATAACACAGACTCATTGCACCGTACTTCTATTAAGTCAATGGCATCGTACCACCTTTGGTTGTTCCAACTCTTTCTGTTGTGAGTCTTTGCTTCCCCGTACTGTTGCTTTAATTTTCTTTATTTTAACTGGGATCGGTTTGTTAGATCGAATTAAAACCATTACAAGAAGCCTAAGACTAAGCAAATGATGCACATCGCTATTCGAATAGCACAACATGCAGCGTTTTCACAGCACATAACGCATCAACCAGCAAAACCCGCCCTAAGTCCGGGGCTTGGCACCAAGTGCCAACGGCCCGACTGGTGCTGGCCCATGTCAATGGAAACAGAACATAGTCTGGACTTTGGGGTAAAACACCAGTGTTTGGCACCAGTGGAAACAAGGCATTAGATCCTTTCCTTGTGCTATCTTGATCCACTGGGCCTGCTTAGCATTTTTATACATGCCACAGAGTATGATAGGATGTTAACTGCTCAACTGCATCATGCAGTACACCTGTATGGAAGCATCGGCATTAGTTATGTCTCTCCACTCATTCATTCAGGATTTTCCCTTACATTGTTACCCGTTTGTATGTTCATGACACCTCACCATTCAAGTGTATTGCAGTTGAATGACCCCCACTATCAATAACTGTATGCTAACCACACTACCAACTAATATGAACAGCAGCTAGCATTTAGTGTTACTCCTTCCAAACCTGAAAAGGAGAAACTTATAAACACAACATCACACCGAAAAAACACACAACATACATAACGTGTAGTACCCACGTTATGGACTTACAATAAATAAATAATGATCCATTTTGTTGCAAATCCACTTTGTAATAAAATTTATTTTTTGTGAGCCAACTGAGGCATTCTTCTATCCCCCACGGGCTTCCCTTCATTGACATCTTTACCGCATCTGACAGCCAAGTTTTCAATTAATTGGCAAATAATGTCCCCATGCTGCAGTTACTTAGGTGTGACAGCCCATTACATTTCCCCAGAGTGGGAGATAGAGTGCAACAGTTACGCTACCTTTACAAGTGCATATCACACACACTAAAGGACGCAGTGTCATGGTGCCTTCATTACCGAGTAGGATGTGGAAATGTACCTCAGACAACTGACAAAGAACAACTTTGTAATTAGAAGAGTTCCACTCATCTAGAATACTGATCATCCACTTCGCCTACATAGTGAACTAATAAGTACATTAATTCAGTATTAAGTTACAAAATCTCAAATATAAAAAAGAATTCATTTAATTTGTTTAAATGTAATTAATATAGGTTTTAATATACTGTTCTGTAAACAAACATGATAGCTGCACTTTTAGTTGATGTCCGAGACCGTTTTTTGACCATTAGCCAATTGGCATTTCTCAACAAATTCAAAGAATAAAATGGTTATGAACACAGCGTTGACGTCTCCCGCACGGTTATGAATACAGCGTTGACGTCTCCCGCACGGTTATGAACACAGCATCAAAGTGGAAAGTGGAAATTGAGAGGCACAACAGATAACCGCTGGAAAATTGCATAAGCTTATCATCACTAATTGAATTTCATTTTCCAGCTGTACCGAAACTGAACCTTGATGCCCAAAACACGTTTCACACCTAGGCTAATCTACAGGCGGAATTATAGTGTTTCTTACCTTCCCTGTCCAGCCACTGTTTGCGCTGCCTGTAAAGCAGTAGCTTATTGTGGACGTAGGGGAGCAGGAACTTGACACACCAGCTCTCCACACCCAGCTTGTTCTCCACTAGCACGATGGGACTGCGGTTATACCTGGCCTCTGGACACGGGATTAGACCGATCTCATCACTGGGAGGGAGGGGGAAAGAAGGAAAGGGGGAGCAAAAGAGGCTGCGTCAAAACCTGCCCACTCATTGCACGACAAGGACAAATGCTCTAACACGAACACAGACGCTAACAACCTTTTAACCTCGACACACGGCAGCTACCTTCCCCCCTGGCAGTGGCCTTTACTCAGTGCCTGGTCTAGGGAGTTGAATACCCTCATATTTAGCCTAAATTTGTAGTTGAATGGTCAAGAGTGCGTTTTTAATGCCTAACCCAACACCGGATGGGACATGAGCCTTGTTGAGAACAGCCTAGTTTACACAGATGCATCCGCAGAGAGCCTGTCTCCCTGAGCACACAGCACAACTGATTTGCCTCAATCTACGGCTCACATTCAGACACACACAAAGCTCTGCAGCAGGGCCACGCTCAGCAACTGCAATGGACATTGTGAATCTCAAATCCAACCGGGTTGATTGTTTGTTGTACATGTTAAGTGTTTCTCCGAATACATTTCTATCTGAATGTTCCTTGCTGTTGTTGTTCCCAAGTAAACACATCCCAGCTCTTTGGCACAGGCAGAGGGAGACACAGGAGCCGAGTAGGATTTGACCTTTAAGTGTGTGCGCGTTTGTTTGTGGGCATGAAGCAGGTCAGTGAGAGCAAACAAACACACCTGCCATTCTCATATCACGGGACGCACCAGGGCTCAGTATAGCTCTCAGCACAGGTCATTCACAACATGAGAGGAACAGAACCTGAGTACACCTTATTAACTCTTAGAAATGCCTTTAACTTATAAAGTATGTACTCTGTTCAAAAGACGTTGAGACTGGTTGACAAATGTTCGACCTCTTATGAACTGGAAGCTAGATGTCCATTATATCAGTCATATTAAATGGTATCTTTTACACTGAAGTGCCTACACCACTTAGCGTCTTTTGCTATCCTCTTGTTTTTTTATAAAATATTTGTTAGAAGTTAGCTGTCAAAACTCAAGGAGATGCAAATGAAAGGGAAAATATCTGGGCAGTTCAGCATAAAAGTTAAAGTATTCACACCTTGTTCTTAAATAAGGTACAGAATGTAGGCCAGTTCTAATTTAGAACAGTCAGTGAGAGAGGCTTCTAAACAAAATCTATCTGCCCAGCTGTCTTCTAAACCCAACAAGGCATTATTTACCATTTGTTGCAAGTAATAACACACACTAATGCATGTAAGAGCAGGTAGAACAGCATAGGCATCTCGAAAAAGGTTGACTGAGTATAAATTTATTAGAGTAGGAGTACAAACAACTCCACTGCAATCAAAACGGTACATATGAAACCAGGGATAAGATAAATGAAATATTTAACAAAGACACACCCATTAATCACAAAACCACAATGACTTGTAAAATCAAGGGGGACACATGACAACTAATTCATGTCAGAATCTGGATATAAAGATGACAGACCTCATGTGTCAACAATACTAACAGGAAGAAATCTGTTAATGTTACATTCAACAAATTGCGAAAGCTATTCCAAGCAGTCAGCGAATTGAGTCCAAGGCCGAGTGACGTGTGAGTCGGTCCATCACCATGGTTGGCAAGTAACTTTAATTTGTAGTCAAATCAAGCACTTTCTGATCACATGAGTTATGCTAGATTCGACCGCAACTATGGAATTGTCTCCTTACTACATAGAGGATATTCATTTGTCGACCCCCTTAGTTGTGCATCGTTTCCATAGTAGGCTGAGACGAAATATAAACCTATCTATGTTTGAATGTGTCCCTGCCTTTCAACAAACTTATTCATTAAACATATTTGTTTGCCTTAAGAAACGTGTTTTTGGTGGGCCCGAATACTTTTCATAGCGTTTGTTTCGTCTCACTCTACTAGCAGGACAATGCACAACTACTCGTGAATATCCAAAAATTAGTAAAGAGACAATTCCGTAGTTGCGATTGAAGACAGAAATATGAATGCAATTCCAGAACTGGAAAAAAAGAAGTAACTTTTTCTGCAAATCAATTGCTATGTAATGTAGCCTCATTGGCTACTGAGAATAGATACATGCACATAGCATCTGACTGTAGTTAGCTAAGTACTGTAAATTGCAAAAATTCCAGAGCCCACTCATTAAAACTATACAGTATTGACCCTACAATTTGTTGCACAATGTTACATTTTCAAATGTAGCGTTAGGCAAATACATGATTCACAGCCTCTTGCAAAGCGATAGCTACCTAGTTATCTCTTGGCTCTGGTTAGCCTTTTACCCGGCATGTTAGCTAACAGCTACAGTTTAAGCTAGCGTAGAGCAGACCAACAAGCGGTAACGTTTCTAACAAGCTAACATTATCTGGCTAACTAACGTTTATGTAGCTAGTTAATCATTTTTGCAGCGATAAAAATCGAGCTAGCTAGCAAGCAAGCAAGCTAAACCGGGTATACGTACATATTGGGGTTTCTCTTGAAAGCGTTATTGATATCTTTCACAACTCTCTGGACCAAGACATCTACCTCCTCCTCCGACTCTGCCATTTTATACACTAAAGAAGACGTCAACGAAATATCTGTTCATCCGGGTCATTAAAACCACATTATGCGAGATGCGCATGTGTAAAACAGGTTTCACCATGGCAACGTTGTAGCAAACCGTAACGAACCACCACACCAGTTACGTTTCCTTAATCCACAGTAATTCGATAAGTAATTCATTAATTTCATACAACTCGGGCGGCAAAGGATGCATTATGCAAATTAGCTATGTCATTTACATTTAACTCATACATTTAACGTACATAGTTAATTAAAGTTTTATTGGTCAATAACAGTTTAGACTTCAACTTCACAATTTCTGAAACTAATATGTATTACAGCAGACCAACTCTCATTTCTAATTGGTGAGTATATTACCATCCTAGAAAACTATTATTCTCAAATATCTCTCAACTTTAAAGTAATCTGCAAATCGCATAAATCATGTACCTTCAATAGACTACATGAATTATGTACCTTTATGGAACACTGTTCCATGTAGGCATTACAACAGAGAGGCAGAACCCAAGGACTATGACTACACAGCTTGTCCAGAGGGTAAGAAGAAACTCAGCAAATCAACATACAAACACTTAGGGACCTACATGGATGATGTGAGCAATACTTCTTTGTTATCATAAAGTATCACAAAGAAACTGCATTAACATTGATGTGTTTTCAATGTCTTGTAATTTCAATAGAATTCTGAAATATGAATTGAATTTGGATTGATGTCATAATCATGATACTATTGTAATTTGATTGGTTTACATATACAGTAATGTGAAAAAGTAAGTACACCCCCTGGAATGTTGTCTTTTTTAACATATTTTGACAAATGGATAAGTACCATTCACTTCAACACTTATTGACAGATAAAGGTTTCCCAATGAAACAAATGACACAGAAAGTATACATTATCCTCAAGAATTCTTTAGTACATTATGGAATTCATGGTTGACTCAGTAACCTCCATGCTTTACGGTTGGTATGAGGTTCTTCTTTTCAGAGACCATATTTCAGTTTTGCCAAACATGACGTCTGGCATTGAAGCCAAAGATGGCCACCTTTGACTCATCTGTCAGAGCACATTTTTCCAGTAGTTTTTCCAGTAGTCTTTACCAGGTGCTGTCTGGCAAATGTCAGTTTTGATATTCTTTTTTAAGAATACAGGCTTATTCCCACCTGACCTCCCAACCATGCCAAGTTTCTGTAGTTTCTCTCAGACAGTTCACTCATGTACTTCGACAAAGAGAGGCCACAATCAATGTAGATCCCCTGATGATACCCTGGGGTTCTTGAGCATCTATGAGCATCATTTGTTTAGCCAATATACCAAGCCTAAGGGCAGTAACCAGGAACTACGCATTGCTTTATGCACAAGAACAGCCCTTACTTGTTATCTTGGCCAAATACCACAAATCCTTGATTTGCCTTATTGCTAAAATATAATATTTAGCTGCCAATATTTTCCAAAGCAACTTACAGATGTGATTGAATACATTACAAATCATGGTCCCGGGAATGAATCCCACAATTCTAGCTTTACATAACAATGTTATAGATACGTTTTGTTATGTTTTATAAAGCATGACATATGGTTATAAATGTTTTGTAACATGTTTTGTTGTGCTTATGAAGACATTATAAAGCATTTATAAGCTCAACTTCATTTAAAGCGGAACCCAATCCTCTTATAGCTCCAGTTCTTTAAAAAAACATTGATTGTCCAAACATACTTAGCATTCAACTCTAGCACTCCTTCATAATATAAACAGTTGCGGGTGCAGGTTATAAATTATTTCATATAAACCTCTTTCATTCCAGTTTTATACCCCAGTGAATGGTAGGTAAATGACAAATCAGTATGGAAAAGCATTTCTATTTTTCTAGTAGGAAGATAAAAAATAGACCATTTCTTTCTAGCTTTCGTGTACTTTCCTCCAGGTTGTTAAAGTAAAATAAAAAGGACTGCACTACAATTTATGTCACATGTATAATAAACCGACAGACAGGAGAAATACTGTGAGAAATTATTTGCGAGATATTTTATGTTTTTTTTTTATGCCAACAATGGCTGAACATAGTAGCTGGGATCCTGCGCACTGTCTGACGTTTCAGATTTGATCATGACAGTTTGCATGGATTTTCAGAAGTGATTAGTGAACTACTCGCAAGTTACCTATTGGAGACCCTAGATGTACACTTTATCAAAAGGCCTGTAAAATATTATTGTTGTTGCTGAATAGTCTGGTAATATGAAGCCACATAGTTAATAAGTTATTATTGGACCCTGTCAACATTTTCTGTGTATTTGGTTGTATTTCATTTTATTCTTACAGTGTATTCATTTTATTATTTGTTGAGTGTATTGTGTGTCAGAAATGTGATGTAAAAATTAAATTACTTCTAATTATTATCACTCCTTACCCCAAAAAGTAATCATATTCTATTTACCTCTAGGATTGGAGAACCACCACAGAAAGCCAAATGTCTCAGTATCTGCTAAAGAAGGAGTATGAACCAAAACAAATTCCCAAATCTATGGTGGAGGCTGAACACTTCCAGTCAGCAGTCTTTGATAGACGTACAGTCAGGTATGTACAATCAGGCTGCAGGAACACTGGAGTATTTCAGCTGAAAGAAATGTCAAGGACTGTAGTGTGAGTGTAGTGCCATGAACCAATAGGTTAGTGGTTCAAATCCCCAATCTGACAAGATGAAAAATTGGTTGTGTTGCCATCCAGTGAGGTGCTGAACCCTAATTGCACATGTAAGTTACAATGTAGTTACAGTACATAACATACGGAGCATTACCATACAGGTCATCACAAGAAACAAAGATGGCAATGAATTAGAAGGTGCAGGTACTTGTACGTCAGTGTTCCACTACTTCCACCAGCAGCTAAAACTCCTTCAGTATGTTTGCCATGAATGTTTCATGAAACAGAAAAACATAAGCACTAAGAGCGAAACCCACTTTTTCTCATTGACCTTTCAAAAGCACATTCTTCTTCTGTGCGAAGAGACTCAAGGAAACAAGGCATGAATGATTTACAAGAAACACTTTGTATTAATATTAATTGTGAAAGTAGGCTCCCTAGTGCAGATGGGTTGCTTCCATGTAGCTACAAAATATATGTATGTATTAAAACAAATTCCCCTGATCTTCCTTCAGTCTTTGGATGCCCACCCAAGCCTTTAGTCAATCCATGGACCACCATCATAGCTAGCTCACTTGGTTAATTTGATTCCCACATGATGCCAGTGTGAAAATGTGTGTGTTCAAATAGTGTAAATAAAAAAGGAGAAGTAACGTAAAATAATGTAATTATTAAATATATCATGTAAATGAATACTTTTGGGAGATCTTGCCAAGGACCCCTGGTTATACATCCCTTGTCGAGAGCGCACCCCCTTAATCAGCAGAACAGTCATGAATCTATGAGCATTTTTCATGCTTCCTGGTTTGTGGAACAGAAGTTCAGCATAGCTCCTTAAGTTATTTATAATTGAAGATACAGTATATTGTTTGTGGAAAAACATCTTGATAGTTGAAGATACAGTATATTGTTTGTGGAAGAACATCTGGATAGTTGAAGAAACATTATATTGATGTGGAAGAACATCTTGATAGTTGAAGATACAGTATATTGTTTGTGGAAGAAACATCCTTTATCTAGTTTGGATCTCTTTGTTTGGGAGTGTTGGTGCACAATATCGGTCACTTCACTCATGCCAAACCACGGCAAGTTGAGTAGACAATGAGTAAAATACAGACAGCTGCTGCATATATTCTGGCCAGTGCAGAAGTTGCCTGTTATAATCAAATCCCACGCAAACAGGCTGAAATTCCTGGCATTTCTTTCAGAGTGCTCTTACAAAAAAGGATAATACACTGCTCAAAGAAATTAAGGGAACACTGAATTCATACATCGGGTCTCGATGAACAAAATTTATTAAAGATCAAAATCTTTACAGAACATTGTACAATTCGTTGAGAACAAAATTATGTAACAGCGGTCAATGGTAACCAAAATCACTAACCGACTGAGGGCTGGATTCAAACTCACACCTAAAACCAAAGTAAACAAGTGAAATCACAGGCTGTTCCAACTCATAATGTGACTCAGTGGTGTGTATGGCCCCCACGTGCCTGTATGCACTCCCGACAACATCTGGGCATGCTCCTGATGAGACAGTCTGCGGCGCTACTTGGCGGTGTCAGATGCACTGATACATAATGTCCCAGAGGTTCTCAATTGGATTCAGGTCTGGGGAACGTGAGGGCCAGTCAATGGCATCAATGCCTTCGTCATCCAGGAACTACCTACACACTATGGCCACATGAGGCTGGGCATTGTCCTGCACCAGGAGGAACCCAGGGCCCACCACACCAGCATAAGGTCTGACGATGGGTCTGAGGATTTCAGCCCAGTACCAAATAGCAGCCAGGGTACCATTGGCTAGCACGTGGAGGTCTGTGCGACCCCCCCAGACCATCACTTACCCACCGCCAAACCGGTCATGCTGGATGATGCAGGCAGCATAATGTTCACCACGGCATCTCCAGACTCTTTTACGTATGTCACATGCTCAATGTGAACCTGTTTTCATCTGTGAAGAGAACGGGGCACCAATGGCAGAGCTGCCAATTCTGGTGTTCTCTGGCGAATGCCAATGGAGCTGCACGGTGCAGGGCTGTGAGCACAGGTCCCACTAAAGGACGTCAGGCCCTCATGCCACCCTCATGGAGTCTGTTTCTGACAGTCTGGTCAGAAACATGCACACCAGTAGCCTGCTGGAGGTCATTTTGTAGGGCTCTGGTAGTGCTCCTCCTGTCCCTCTTTGCACAAAGGAGCAGATACCGGTCCTGCTGCTGGGTTGATCCCTTCTACGGCCCTGTACAGCTCTCCTCAGGTAACGGCCTGTCTTCTGTATCTCCTCCATGCTCTTGAGACTGTACTGGGAGACACAGTAACCTTGCGACAGCAGATATGGATGTGCCATCCTGGAGGAGCTGGACTACCTGTGCAACCTGAATGGGCTGCAGGTACCGCTTCTTGCTACCAGTAGTGACAAGGACACTAGTAAAATGCAAAACTAGAATCAGTCAGGAAGGAAAAGGAGAGAGCGATTGTCTGTGGCCAAACCGTTCCCTTTTTGGGGGTTGTCTTGCTGTTGCCTCTCCAGTGCAGCTGTGGTCTGTTGTCACTTTCATTTGTACCAAAACAGGTGACATTGATTCACAATTGCTTATGCTTCCAAACTGGACAGATTGATATCCCTGAAGTTTAATTGACTTGGTGTAATACTGTGATGATTACATGTTCCCTTCATTTTTTTGGGCAGTGTATAATAACATACAATTTTAACCATGCTAGAGTGTTATTTTAACCTTTTATGCTAGAGTGTTATTTTAACCTTTTAACCTAGGGGCAGGTTTTGCAGGTACAGTCCCGAACAAAAAAATCTCCATTGAGCGATTACAAACAGATACTATGGACCAGGACAGATTACTATGTACACTGTCTGCACAAATTTACAAATGAGGTTTATTTAAACACTTTGCCTCTTGTCATGTTGTCTTCAATGATTATATAATGCATTGACTTATTGTTGAATTCAAGCAGAGATACAGCAGGACACGTGACTGATGTGACGAATACCATACTGCCACGTCATCGTCCAGGACATAACCAGGTGTAAGAGACTGTGCTTAGTTTGTCTTGCTTCCACATACAGTGACTAATCTCTTTTACTTTGCCTGTGGTTTTCAAACCTCTCCATGGGGACCACCAGCGGTTTCACAATTTTGTTCCTGCGCTGAATTAGCCCAGCTGATTTGACTTGATGATTTTGCCATTTTGCTGAGGGGAGTTTTAAAAACCTCTCTAACAAAGGATATGGTGAACAATAAACATACACTGTGTGAACCCAGCAAACATGACCCCTATTGGCCCTATATGAGTACTTGGCGGGCAAGATTGGCATGGAAAAGCTCAGACCAGCCCAACATGGACAAGCCCACAACAAGCCCAAAATGGCTGAACACATTGAATCACCTTAAATACCTTTAGCGCTTGAATGGTATGTATTTCATGCATTGAATTAGATTTTAGCAAATACATTGTAATTGATCTCATTTCCTATCAATTAAGAAAGCTCTACTGACCTAGGTCCGATATTGTTCCCTGCATTGGGTCCACATTGTGCAAACCGCAACATGTTTCTTAGGAAAAGAATATTCTAGACAAAGTGAGGACCGGCTTGACCAAATATGGGATGACCACACTGGCGCAAACGCCTTATGAGGCCAGCATGGCCCACATCATTAGTCTCAATGACACCTGCTCTCTACCAGCTCTATATGTACAATTTACTTCTGAGTCTGAAATTGGTGCTTTGAATGTGCTGCAGAACAAGCATTAATAATGAAATGGTTGTGACCTCTGACATCAAGATGGTACAGTAATGTACAGCCTTTACTCTTCAAACCATCCCTTCTGGGTCGAGCTCAGTCATGCTACCACATTATGGTGACGTTGGGAAATTCGGTCTCCAGATGGTGTTACAACTATTATCTGCCAGTAGAGGGCGATAAGACTGTTTGATCACTGAGGTCTCCAACTGATTGAATAACATGGCTTCATTTTGTTTTGAACTTACATACCAAACAAATAATTCAAATGTTGAAATTTACAAGTTTAATACATGATAATGACTGAAAAAGCCATGTTGACAGCCATCTTGGAAAAGTTTGGAATGTCCTTTGATGAGAGAGGTGGAGCTCAAATTTGGCTTTTGCTTCGAATTCCTTGTTTTCCCTCTTAAAACTGTCAAATAGGCCTGTAAGATTACTTTAATACACAATTGCATAAGAGATGGAGAGCGTCTGTGGAAAATGTGAGGTCTTCCTGATGTGGTCCCCGGTTGTCTGTGCGTGGGAGGCAAGGATACAGTTCACACCAACTTCTGTTGTATTTCTCACTATCCTACTTTCAAAATGAATAACATTTAAAGATGCAAAGTGGAATTGTAAGCTCATGGAATTCATGAGATTTTTACAAATTTGATAAGAAACATATCGTAAAAATTGCACAAAAACAAGAAAGAACTAGCCAAGCCTAGATTAGCCGGGGCATGGGTAGAAGTGGTGAGCCAGGGAGGGGGCTTGAAAAGCAGCTATTTATTTACTTTCATTATATTTGAAACCTTTATTAGTTTTGGCTTGGAGGAGATAAATGGTGGAGAAGCTAATCCCTGTTAGCTAGCTTCTGTCAGTGGGGGACAACATGGATGATGCAGTCAACATGGGCATGCAATTCATCCTACAACACCTTGATAATGCTGAACCGACTATAAAGTTTAACAGTGTAGTATTTAAAATTAGATCACAGCAATAACATAGTATAACAGACCAGCTAGCCTGATAACCCTGTTTCCCCACAGCTAACTAGCTAATGTCAATAGTAGCTATAGCCATTGTGTTAGCTGAATGTACCAGGTCCAAACATTACCAACAACAAAAACTGTATTACAAATTAAAAGTATTGAAATGATGACCCATTGCTACTTAGCTATCTAAATATACAGAAGTCATTTTGATGTTTCTCCAGCAATGACAGGTGTGCAACACAACTATCCTGGCATAATTACAGTGCCTATTGAAAATCATCATACCCTGTCAAAATCCTTATCTTTTGTCACATTACACCCTGGAAATTAAAATAAATTAAATCTAACTTTTTCCAGCTGTATTTACACAGTATAACCTTCGACATTTAAGTGAAAAGAACATTTAAAAAAATTCTGAACAATTATTAAAATTCGATTAGTGAAATACCTGGTTTGGATAAGTGATCAGCCCCTTAGAGTAACCATTATAAACTTGCTCAGGTACAACCAGTCACTTCCCAGATCACACACCATGCTAATTGCCCCCCACCTGTCATTAATTGTAGTGGTTTTGATTACTTCATAAGAAAACCAGCTGTTCCATGATGATTGCATTACCAGTAGTGCATTGCAATGCAAAGAACACACCATGGTTGGAAAGGTGCTTTCAAAAGGGCTCCGGGACAAAGTTGTGTAAAGGTATAAGGTAGGAAAAGGATACAACAAGATTTCAAGGGATTAAACTATCCCTCTGTGTACCATTCAGAGCATTATTAAGAAGTGGAAAGCATATGGCACCACCAACACCTTACTTAGATTGGGCTGTCCCTCCAAACTGGATGACCGAGCCAGGAGGATATTGATCAGGGAAGCTACCAAGAGGCCAATGGCAACTTTGAAGGACTTACAAGTCCTTATGGCTGAGATTGGTTGGTCTGTGCATGTGACAACAATCTCACAAGCTTAACACAAAGCTGGCCTCTATGGCAGGATGGCAAGAAAGAAGCCTCTTCTGAAAAAAGGCCACACAGAGTCTTGTTTGCGCTTTGCAAAAAAACACTTGGAAGATTCTAATGCCATGTGGCAAAAGGTTTTATGGTCAGATGAGACCAAGATTGCACTTTTTGGACTGAACTGCAAGCGTTATGTTTGGCAAAAACCAAACAGCACACAACCCAAAACACACCATACCTACTGTGAAGCATGGTGGTGGCAACATTATGTTGTGGGGATGTTTATGTTCAGCGGGGATTGGGCAATTGGTCAGGATTGAAGTGTAAATGGATGCTGCCAAGTACACCCAAATTCTTGAGTAAAACCTGTAGCCCTCTGCTAGACAGCTGAAGTTGGGCAAGTAGTTCAACTTCCAGCACGACAATGACCCTAAACACTCCGCCAAAAAAACTAAATCCAGTTGAAAATCTGTGGATGGACTTGAAGACAGCAGTCAATTGCTGCTCACCACGAAATTTGACTGAAATTAAAATTCTGCAAGGAAGATTGGGCACATATTCCCCAATCTAGGTGCGCAAAGCTAATAGAGACATTTCCAAACAGACTGATGGCTGTAATTAAAGCAAAAGGTGGCTCTACGAAGTATTAAATCATGGGACTGATCACTTTTCAAACTCTGTTATTCTAGTTCTTTTTTGTTTCAGAACTATTGCCTTTTTACGTTACTTGAATGTTGTAAGGCAGCATTCAATTTTGTCTTACAACAATGTAAATAAAGCTGGAACAAAACAAAATATTTTTAACGGGTTTTGATTTCAGGCTGTAAAACAGAAAAGTGACTATTTCTAAGGGGTATGATGATTTTCTATAGGCACAGTACATACAGTTAGGTCCGGAAATATTTGGACACTGACACAGTTTTCATAATTTTGGCTCTGTACGCCACCACAATGGATTTGAAATTAAACGAGATGCAATTGAAGTGTAGACTTTCAGCTTTAATTCAAGGGGTTGAACAAAAATATTGTATGAAACATTTAGGAATTGCAACCATTTTCATACACAGTCCCCTTATTTCAGGGGCTCAATTGTAATTGGATAAATTAACACAATCATAAATAAAATGTAAATTTTTAATACTTTGTCGAGAATCCTTTGCAGGCAATGACTGCTTGAAATCTGGAACGCATGGACATCACCAAACGCTGGGTTTCCTCCTTTGTGATGCTTTGCCAGGCCTTTACTGCAGTTGTCTTCAGTTGTTTGTTCATGGGTCTTTCTGCCTTAAGTTTTGTCAGTACTGTGGCTGGCAGTACTGTGGCTGGCCCAGAACTGGGCTGGCTTTTTTAGATGTTATTTGGCAAAGTCTAATCTGGTCTTTCTATTCTTCAGGCTTATGAATGGTTTGCCCCTTGTGGTGAACCCTCTCTATTTGCTCTTGTGAAGTTCTCTTTATGGTAAACCTGGATAATGATATGCCTACCTCCTGGAGAGTGTTCTTCACTTGGCTGGATGTTGTGAAAGGGTTTTTCTTCAACATGGAAAGGATCCTACGATCATCCATCACTGTTGTCATCCACCACTGTTGTCACGTCCAGGCCTTTTTGTGTTGCAGAGCTCACCAGTGTGGTCTTTTTTTCTCAGAATGTACCAAACTGTTGATTTGGCCACTCCTAATGTTCCTGCTATCTCTCTGATGGATGTTTTTTTACAGCCTAAGGATGGCCTGTTTCACTTGCATTGAGAGCTCCTTTGACCGCATGTTGTGGGTTCTCAGTAACAGCTTCCAAATGCGAATGCCACACCTGGAATCAACTCCAGACCTTTTACCTGCTTAATTGATGAAGACATAACAAAGAAATAGCCCACACCTGTCCATGAAACAGCTTTTGAGTCAACTGTCTATTACTTTTGGTCCCTTGAAAAAAAGGTGGCTACATATTAAAGAGCTATAATTCCTAAACTCTTCCTCCTCTTTGGACATGAATACCCTCAAATTAAAGCTGAGAGACTGCACTTTAAGCCTATATTCATTATTTAACTGTAACTTGAATATATTTTGGTAAACAGCCAAAATAACAAACTTGTGTCAGTGTCCAATTATTTCCTGACCAAACTGTATGTATCGATGATTCAATGTGACAAATACATTCAGAATGATAGTGTAATCTCTATGTGTAAAAAAGAAGGTACACACGAAGAATTAAGTCAAGATAGTTCATATTCAAGTGCTGATTGGCCAAGAGGCTTGTTCAACGAGTTAAATAGTGTTATTTAACATGTTAATTTTGAGACACAAAGACCCAAACGACGTTCCATACTAATGGATTTTAGCTCTTCAGGCATTTCAAAGGCCTGTAAACAGGACCATATTTGTAGTGAATTTCCTGCCTCCGCAGACAGTTCAGCCGATGCGGCTGTACTTTCCATTTGGCTTGTTTGCTTGGTTTACTGCATGTAGCTACTGATGCTTGTAGCCAGCTTATCCTCAGCTAATCTTTCTTGTCACAGGCTACAGTACATTCAATACATGGTGTCTTGTGTGTCAGTCTGATTGTCTAATCACAACAGTATTTAAAAATGGGTATTCAGTCAGTAACTCAGTAAGTCACTCAGTCAGTCTCTCAGTCAGTCACTCGAGACATTAGCTCTTCTTGGTCGGCAAAAATATCAAATGATGACATGGTACACATAAAACATAGGCCGGTTTTGGCTTCGAAGTGCCACTTTCATAACTACTGGCAAAACATTTGTGAAATTCCTCCCCAGACGCTCATCGTGATAGCCCCTAGCTCCATTCCATATCAAAGGGGTTGAGTTAAATGTGGAAGCCAAATATCAGTTGGACCTTGTCTGCAAACAGAAAAATATATATATATTTTGTTTTTTGCTCTGTTTAAATTTCAGAGAGTTTTACTCCACATATGCATTGGAGTACCAGACCCCACGGGACTACAGGAAAGAGACGGTGAGTTTGAGTGTCAAACCTTATCAGATAACAACAGCTTGCTCTTTCAGATGCACTGTTATTGAATTACTCTACCCTTTTAATTTGACTTGTTTTGGGATTCCTCTTGTCTTCACCATGCAAACCTTGAGTTGGCAGATACATTTTCATTTAGATACATTTATGTAGCGTGATGTAAACTTTAGGACTGTCACTTTCGGACTAACTGTAAGAATTGGGTTGATCAGCTGAACCATTTTAGTGTATGTCAAGTCATGTGTCATTATTTGGCCATTCCAGAAGCCCCAGTGATATTTTGCTCTGTAAAAAAAGTTTCAAAAAGGTTATTTAAAACCGTTAAGATAACCCATTCAGTGTGTAAGATAGAACTGTTTTGGATTACGTGTTACCCTTTCCACAAAGGGCTCTAAAAAGGGGTTTAAGTTATCCCATGGGAACAGCTGAAGAGTCCTTTTGTCACCCTTTTGTCAGAGTGTATTGTGCAACAGCAGGTTTCTAGCTCTACGTATTCATTGCATAGTTTTATTTTTTTCTCCTCTTTAATAACTGTTACCAGATGTGTAATATGATAGATAATGCTTCACAGAAGGAGTAGCCTCCATGATTGTGAGCTCTTGGCTTACCCTGCAGAGAGCTGCATACTTTTCACATTAAAATTTTTCATTTCATTTTCATTACCTAAAAATCTATAATATAAAAAAATATATATATGGATTGGAGAGCAATAGGTTTCCTATGTGGACTGATTGTTGAGTGGATTTCTGATTCCTCTATTAAAGTGCTAGCTAGACCTAGATTCATATTTGGATTAAATAACGCTTACCCTAAGATTTTTTCGAAGACCCATGGAGTAATTATTAATGACAAGCAATTATTCGCCTCTGTCTCAGTCTGGAATTAGCATCATCCAAATTCATTAATTAAAACTGTGCGTCCTGAACAACGAAAGCTGCATTGCAAGGAGAAACAAACTAAAAAAACACTTAAAAATGAATTCTCGCGCCAATGTCTACTTTTTTGACTGCACACTTACCAAAGTTAGCGGAGCGTGGAGCGGGGCGATTCCAATTTGACTGGAGCGAACAACGTTATTTGAGCAGGCCGGGGGGCTCTCGCTCAATTGTTCATGTATCGCTCCAACGGTAGCGCTCCAATACCGTACCGAGTTGAACTCACTTCACATGGTTAGAGCCATAGATATGAAGCATAGATGGGACATATAGTTCTATCTGACGTCTCAATAGCTCCGTCATCTGGGACCAGTTAAGAAAAGTCAAGCCACTTAACACTAGTCATGGTGGTATTTTGTGCAGCAGTAATTTGGTCCAGAAAAAGGATAAACGATACAAAGGAGGTGGGAAACATTGTTCACGCATCAGTAATTAGTGTAGAAATGTATGATAACATACTTAACTTTACATACCATGTTTTAATCAATGAACAAGAAAGCTAAAACAGCCTAACCGTAGCTGTTGAGCTACGCAACTTTGCACTATCAGAATTCTGTTTGTTTTTTAAATTAACGGTCTCAGCTACCTTGCTACAGTAAAGTATGAATTAATATTGCACACAACGTATGTGAAATAACGCGTTTTCATCAAAAAAACGTAATTACTATATATAATCAGCAGATGGCGATGTTGAGTAGCGTTTGTCCACAAAAAAGTAGCCTTGTTACTCCTAATTCTGTCCTCCGACTACTATGCTACTGTTGGCCTACCAAATTCAGTGAGCTAGCTTGCTCCGTTTAACGTACTGTTACTAAAATATTGATTTCTACAATGAAATGAAATTATAATATTTATATGTATATACAAACACATACATATTATAATTTGAAATCACAGTTAATTATCTTTGGAAATAAAGAAATATACATTTGCACTATATTTAATAAAGTAGCCTACTATTCTGTATCTTCCTACATTAGACCATAGCCATTTTGTTCTCTTAAATTAATAAATTATTGAAAACTATTTCAAATTAATTTGTTTGTTAATATTCTGAAAAGTACAGTCATTTTATGCATTATGCTATGCACAGTGGCTATTGATATATTATTAAGGAAATGTAACTGTAATAAGAACTGAAATGCCACTTCATGTGTTTGTATTGTACATTGTTTAGAACAGGTCCCAGGTAAGATGGCTGTCAAATTGCTCCATTCTGATTTATAGGGGCTCTATGACATCATCCCATCTACTGTTCTATTTATGGTTAGAGCTTGCCAGCATGCATTTTTAAGACTTTTGTGTTTTACTTAGCTCATTGCTTAAGCTATCATATAGTTTACTAAATTACAGAAATGAGGACAATGAACAACAGGGAGTGTCGTGATGTAGTAACCATAAAGAATCATTGTGGAATCTAAAAAGACTTATTTCGAAAGCATGACAGTGTACTACGTGCACATGCTAACAGAAAGGAACAAGGTGAATAGCTAGGCCTACTTTTGACATAGTAGCGAAGGATTAAAATGTTTAGTTAATTTTTGTTTTATGTGTCTTATTATTATTATTTTTACTTGGTATTTTGGTTTGATGCCCGAAGGCCCTAGCCTAACGTTTACAATTAAGTTTTCATTTTGATATGATCACTTAGCTTAAAAAATAGACACACAGAATATATACAGTATATATAATATTAAATGTGATAGTGGTTGTATTATCAGCTAGTTATGAAATTATTGGAAAATTAAAGGCTTTGCACTCAAAAGAAGTTACAGGATGCTTACTTTCCACGGGTGGAAGCTTTAAGTAAGCATCATGCTTACTTAAAGTTTTTAATCCAAAATCATTGAATTTTCCAATGATATAACTGAGAAATGCATATGAGGATGTTATCAGCATTTGGAAGGACAAATCTGCAACCCTGCCCTTCCTGGCAAAGTTATCCAGAATAAAGTTTAGCATCCCCAGTGACTCAGCAAGCATGGAGAGGGTAGTCTTCAATGCAGGCTTGCACTGCAGGTAGTGATGGCCAAACGAGGCTTCATTGGCATTATTTTAGCAGCAGGATATTATGCTGGCAGCACTCAGATTTTATTTATTTTATTTAATAAAAGCCATAATTGAAATTTCTACAGCAATATAGTTAACAATATAGTCTGTAAAAAGAACAGACACAAACAATATTGGAACGGACATTAAACATAAAATGTATAGACTAGATTGCGAACTATATTGCCTTATATATTTTAAATAAATAAATAAAAACCTTACAATAACCTGGTTACATAAGTGTGCACACCCTCTTATAACTGGGGATGTGGCTGTGTTCAGAATAAACCAATCACATTCAAACTCATGCTAAATAGAAGTCATTACACACCTGCCATCATTTAAAGTGACTCTGATTAATCACAAATAAAGTTCAGCTGTTCTAGTAGGATTTTCCTGACATTTTCTTAGTTGCATCTCAGAGCAAAAGCCATGGTCCGCAGAGAGCTTCCAAAGCATCAGAGGGATCTCATTGTTGAAAGATA
>JACXGI010001904.1:67849-82694 GCA_016801175.1 Esox masquinongy | reverse complement strand
GTGTGTGTGTGTGTGTGTGAGACAAAGAGATACAGACAGCATAGAAGTTGGTTATTTATTTTAATCATCTACCTTCTATTGTCCAATGAACTTACATTAAACACCATTTTACTGAAGTAATTGTTCCGCCATCTTACAATTTATCTCTTATTCCTTACATCCCTATAGAGAGGCACATGTAAGACACGTGTACACCAATGGGTCAATCCGAAGATAATTCTTATAGTGGTCATTAAACTTAGCATAAAGAGCTAACTTTGTAAAGTCATAGTTGAGTTAATTTGTGACATAGCAATTAGTCTCACTAGCAGCCCTGGTCAGACGTATAGCCTAGAGTCTCAGGAAGGGGATGGAAACACCATCATTTTGATATTAGCAAATTTAATGGTTTAACTGAAGCACCCCTGGTGGAGGATTCAGGGCAAATGCCTACACAGTAGATACTTGAGATCCATATATCTACAACAATTATTAGTTCTCAGGAGACACACTCCACCCCAAAACCTACCAAGCAAATGACTGTGCCAGACTTCATATGAAGCAGCAAAGCACACCAAACAAAATGGTCTTCCTTTCTATGGTTGGTACCGAAAAACTACCATAATCCCCAAAAAACATTAGAGTATACCACTGTACATAAATTACAAGATGGCACAAAAAACAAAGCTCTGTAGCTTCTGGTTGTGTGCTACATGTGACAACAATCTCCCGTATTCTTCATATGAATGGGCTATGGGGTTGGGTGGCAAGACGGAAGCCTTTTCTTACAAAGAAAAACATCCAAGCCCGGCTGAAGTTTGCAAAAATAAACATCAAGCCCCCCAAAAGCACGTGGGAAAATGTGTTATGATCTGATGAAACCAAGGTTGAACTTTTTGGCCATAATTCCAAAAGGTATGTTTGGCGCAAAAACAACACTGCATATCACCCAAAGAACCCCATACCCACAGTGATGCATGGTGGTGCCAGCATCATGCTTTGGGGCTGTTTTTCTTCAGCTGGAACCTGGGCCTTAGTCAGGGTGGAGAGAATAATGAACAGTTCCAAATACCAGGCAATTTTGGCACAAAAACTTCAGGCATCTGTTAGAAAGCTGAAGAGGAAGTTCACCTTTCAGCACGACAACGACCCAAAGCACACATCCAAATCCACAAAAGCATGGCTTCACCAGAAGAAGATTAATGTTTTGGAATGGCCCAGCCAGAGCCCAGACCTGAATCCAATTGAACATCTCTGGGTTGATCTGAAGAGGGCTGTGCACAGGAGATGTCCTCACAATCTGACAGATTTGGAGCGCTTTTGCAAAGAGTGGGCAAATATTGCCACGTTAAGATGTGCCATGCTAATAGACTCCTACCCAAAAAGACTGAGTGCTGTAATAAAATCAAAAGGTGCTTCAACAAAGTATTAGTTTTTAAGGGTGTGCACACTTATGCAACAAGGTTATTGTGACTTTTTTTTATTATTATTCTTTCCTCTCAAAGATTTCAGTTTGTTTTTCAATTGAATTGTTCACGTTATAGGTCACATTAAAGGTGGAAAAAGTTCTGACATGATTTATCTTTGTCTCATTCTTTTACATCACAAGAACCTGGAATTTTATCAGGGGTCTGTCGACTTTTTATATCTACTGTATGTATTTTTTTATCAACTTGTCCAGTTTTATTCCTACTCTGTAAAGTTGTCTTCACAAAACACACAAATCTACTGTGCACCACCAAAAAACTCAGGGTCTCTCAGCGTCTCAATACATTTGATATGGTAGAAGAGGAGAGTTATACTTCATCTTGACTACATCAGCATCCTCATGTCACTGGATCAGAACTCTAACCACAAGCCTATCTCCACCATAGCAGACGGATTGGGTTAAAAAAAGCCTCTTCACTTTTGAACCTCTGATGTGAACATTCATATGGATGTTTTACGTTTTTGTTGTTCTTGTATTTTAGATATGTTTACTATTCCTGGACAAAACATGAAAAGAACAAGCAGCACGAATCATCCAGAGAATATCCAGACAACAGCCTGATCAAAACAACAGCCAGTATCTAAGACATGGCTGGTCATCTTGAACACCTACTAAAGGACCGATTCAGTTATCTTTTTAAGTGTAAGTATTAACTGGAATCAAGTTATTAAGCACACCTGTATAATTTCAATTGTTATACTTTCATGTGTTTCAGATTTAGGTATTGAACAGCAAGCTATTATCAGTCCTGGTCATTGACACTGTGGAGTTTTTCCGCTTCCTGGCCACCATCATCATCCAGGTCCTCAAGTGTGAGCTGAACAACAGCTCCCTCACCAAGAAAGCATAACAGAGGATGTACTTCCTATGGCAGCTCAAGAAGTACAAACTACCAAAGCCAATGATGGTGCACTTCTACACCACTATCATATATACACCCTATCCTCACCAGGTACACTGCTGCTGCCACTGCCAAGGATAAGGGCATACTGCAGCATGTCATTGGCTCTGCTGAAAAAGTGATTGGCTGTAACATGCCATCCCTCTAAGACCTGCATGCCTCCAGGGCCCCTCAGGTGGGCAAGAAAGATTGTGGCTGACCCCTCCTACCCTGGACACAATCTCTGTGAACCACCGCCTTCTGGCAGGAGGCTGAGGTCCATCAGGACCTAAACCTCACGGCGCAAGAAGTTTCTTCCCAACAGCAGCTGGCCTCATCAACAAGGCCCGAGTCCCCCACTGACACTGATTGTAATCCTGACCCCCACTGACATCAAACAGTCATTTTACACCTAATTCTTATTCTAATAACATTTTTTTATGTCTTCTATTGTTTATTTGTCACTTAATTGTTACTCTATTTAGCACTTTTGCACTATAATACTTGCCTGTTTTTGTCATCTCTCTATATGCTTATTGTTATCCGTCATCTGACCAAATTGAATTCCCTGTATGTGAAACCTACTTGGCAATAAATCTGTTTCTCATTCATTGTGTTATTTGCTTGAAGTGATATAAGAGAATGTTTTGTTATTATAATTATTGTTATTATAAACAGTATAACAAAGTGATTATACAGATTAAACAGATTATACACTTGGTGTACGTCTCTAGATTATTCTGGACCACATACAGTGGTTGATGTGTTCATCACATGCACATTTTGTCACTGCAATACACATTTTCAAATACATTTGGTGACTAGGTCAAAAGCTGTTCAAAGATATGGTTATTTCAGAATCTTAAGTTTGATGATGCTCTGTAGCGCCCCCCAATTAAATATTGGGTATGAGTTTTGGCAGTGATAGGCCTTTAAACTGAACATGTTTCATGTCAGGCCATGCCAAATGGCCCAGCTAATTCTACATGTCTATTGATGACAACTTGTCAGTCAGCTTGATCTCACACTCTTGACACTTCATGTACCATCTGACTGGTTATGTTGAAGTCCACACTGGCATCATTCACCTTTTTTCAGGTCAGCATGACTGCCACAATAGAGATTTTAGCCACTTAAGGCATCAGAAACTGCCATATAGGCCTAATAGGCTTTTTTGCCCGTGTAAGGCCTTAAATGCCTTTTAGATTTTATATGCCACTAGGTTATTTTTTATAAATGTTTATGTATATGGCCAAAGGTGTTTCCTGTGATATTTTGTCAAAATCTGTCAAACGACCTGGAACTAGTTCATTTTAGTTTCGCTCTAATCTTTTCAAAATACCAGAAAATGAAGATGATAGGTGTCAGAGGCAATTTTGTTTTGCTCAGCTCCAAGCACATTTTGAGATAAGTTTGGTGACTTCCCCTCTAAGGAGCACGGAGATATCACTATTTGAAAATCTCAAGTTTAACGAAACATTGTAGTGCTCCCGAATGGCTGACCTCGTCCAGATTTTTCCTGGGTGTTGGGGACCTATTGGACCTTATCTTAATCAAGTAAACCAAGCATTTCTAAAGTCTTTGATTCATAGCTTGAACTTCATTGACCCATGGCGGTCACATGGTTGGTCTACCAACTCCCTATTCATTGCAGTACAACAACCTGTTGCACTCATGCAACATGACAAGTTTTGTTGAAATATCTGTTTGCATTCAGGAGAAATTAGTGTTTAAATTGATTTTCTGGTATAGCGCCCCCACATGGCTAATGAATGCCAAACACTGCAGGAGTCCTCTGCTCCTCATTGCAAGCATGGATACCACGTTTGGTGGCAATCAGACACATGGTTGCAGACATTAGCCTTCTCATCCTGTTTGGCTTTTTCAGATAATTCAAAATGGCGTAAAATCTAGTATGGCCAGTTTCATGTCTTTAGGGCAATCAGAGCCAGAGTAATGAGTATTTGAAAATGATGGCTTTGACCTGATGGTGGTGCCGTAGGCGTGGTACTATGGAAACCAAAATTGCTGTGCGTAAGTTTGGGATAGCCCTCTATCAGCGTGCCAAGTTTCAAAATGTATTTGCAAGTAGCAATTTGCGGGTTCCAGCCTATGCTGTAGCAAGTAGTGAAACAGGAAAACAGGAAAAAACTAAACAATGGCACATTACACAGGACACTACAGTGCAACTGATCCACAATGTGTCCTTGCTATAGGATTCTCTGTTTTCTGCACTTGGAGAAAACATGATAATGTCATGGATATCAAGTATATGATCTTTTCTAGGTAGTATACATTTATTTTTCCCTTTAAGTAGAAAAGCATAGCTGGTGATCTCTGTTTGTGAGAGGCACTAAATGAGTTATACCTATAAAACGTCCAAGATGACTGAAAATAGATTATCAAAACATTGTTACAGCACCACCAACAGGCCAATTGAGGTGGCACGCGGCATGATATCTTCAGGACGGGTGTTGGACATGTATGTGTCTTTGCATGGCATTAGGATATTTTTTTCAGGATTGAGAGCTGTTTGTGTAACAGTGGCCACAAATTACCAAAATGACCATAATTGATGGGAATGCCATTTCCCTATTTTTCAACCAATAAAGTTTTCCTTATGATTTTAACTACGGTTCATGAGAAGATTTTTAAATATTTTTCACAAAATTTAAAATATTGGGAAATCCAAGATTGCAGACTTTATGGGTCCCAGAAGACAAAATGTTCCGCATATGGAATAAGACCTTCATGAGAAGTTTCAACATTCTGAGTACTTTTTGAAGTATAAAAAACATTTGCTCCTCAATAGAATAAGATATTTTGGGTGATATGGGATGCTGGAGCTGTGTTCAAGCATTTCATTAGGCTGTTGCTAGGCAGCCATGTAGCAGATCCATCCCATCAGGTAATGTATTTCAATTATCCACCATACCTACATATGTACACATTTTGGTGAGTTTTCACCAAACAAAACAATCATTATAAGTGTTCGAAATGGAGAAGAAGAAAAAAAAATGGCACAAAAACAATTGGTTTCCTGCTGCTTTGTCTAACCCTAAAAAAGTTAGCCAGCAGAAATTGGTGGACTTGGAAAAATGTTGGAAGAAAGAAAATAATAGTAATAAAAAAACTAACAATTACAAATGAGTTCCGCAGCTCTGCTGCTTGGACCCCTAATTGCAAAAGTGAACTGTTTCAGTGAACTGCTGAAACCCTAATAATGAACCAAAACAAACACAGAAGGTTTTCAGCAGTGAATTCCTGAAACCCTAATAATGAATCGGAACAAACGCACTAGGGTTTCACCAGTGAACTGCTGAAATCCGAATTAAATCATTTATCTATACAGTACATAGTTGTGTGAAACAACTTCAGCTAATACAGTGGTGGAATACAAGCAAATCTTCACCATCTCCCAAACTGCACAAAACGTCATTTTCTCTGGTGTGATATGTCACACACTCTTCATAGCTTACTTTTCAGACATGTTCTTTTCCTAAAGTCATATTAATTGTTGTTTTAAGTATTGCATTATTTTCATTATTTATTCATGTCATGCATTTTTTTTCTCAACATCTTAAAAGAAAAAACACGCAGAAACATTACGTGGATGCGCATGCATGCCCATGTGCATTCAGACAGTTAACATCATGGCTACACTGATGGACATTGAAACTGATGGACTTTTTGTCTTTGTTTGAAGAAAAAATGTCTGTTCTGACTTCAAATCTGAAGAGTTAAGAAGTATAACTACAACCCTGTTTCCAAAAAAGTTGGGACGCTGCATAACATTTAAATAAAAACAGAATGCAATTATACAATATGCAATGCCATTCAGTTAAGCCCCATATTCAATAGAAAATAGCACAATGACAACATACCAAATGTTGAAACTGAGACATTTTATTGTTTCTTAAAAAATATATGCCCACTTTGAATTTGATGCCAGCAACATATTTTTAAAAAGGTGGGACAAAGGCAACAAAAGACTGGAAATGTTGCGTAATTCTAAAAAACTAAACATGGTGGAATATCACAAGTAATTAGGTCAATTGGCAACAGGTCAGTAACATGATTGGGTATTAAAAGATCATTCCACAGAGGATGGGTCTATCAGAATTGAGGATGGGGAGGGGTTCACCACTCTGCGAAAGACTGCGCAGGCAAATAGTGCAACAATTTAAGAATAATGTTTGTCAACGTAAAATTGAAAAGAGTTTGGGTATCTAATCATTTATAGTACATAACATCATTAAAAGATTCTGAAAATCTGGAAAAATCTCTGCATGCAAGGGACAATGCAGAAAACCAATATTGGATGGCCGTGATCTTTGGGCCCTCAGGCGGCACTTCATTAAAAACAGACATGATTCTGTAGCTAAGTGAGCCCCTGGCTAACAGTGCATTGTGAAAAGGCCTTAAATGGATAATATTTTTTATTTTGTATGTATTCTAAAAATGTATTTAAATATATTTAAAAATGTATTAATTTTTATGCTAGATTCTATTAGTGATATGTCCGGACCCACCAATAAGAGGAAAAAAAACAGCCGTCTGTACTGCCCCATTGTGATATGGTTCTGTCCACTGCTTGAGCTTGACTCCACTGCTTGAGCTTGAGAGAGAGAAAAAAATGTTTGTTTTATAATATAAATACAAATAATTGTAAATTATAGGCTATGTAAGTCGCTCAGTAAAGGAGCTTCAGCTCAAGGATTGAAATATAAATGTAAAATGACTGCCTGAGGAGTTCCATTGATAGAGGGCACCAAAGTGCTATAGCAGATTAGAACAACAGTTGGAATACATTTTTTTCAATGGAGAGTATGACTTATTATTATGACTTAAAAGATTCAAAACAATCTTTTTTTTTTTTTTTTTTTTTTACAATTTCGGCCCATTTCAGTCATGTTTTGAGGTCACACCTATCGTCTTTTGCGATCCATGAACTAATATTACATGAAAGAAAAGCTGTAACTTTAATTCGTTCAAACTGTCATTCAGTATACTAGGCCATAACCTAGTAATAATGCAACATGGGGCCAGTGATGATCGAACATATCACCTATAATCGATATCACGTATAACGTGTGGGCAGAGATGTAATCGTACTGTCCATGGGCTTGTAACAGGTTTAACAAAAGACATAAAGCTACAGTAAGAAATATTCATATATTTTCTCTGGATTGCTAAAATATCGCGATATTAAACAATGTCATTGAACAGCAGAGCTATTTGTTCGAGGTCTTTGTCACACAAACTGTTGTAATGCATACAATTGTGACAGACATTAACGCATGACAAAGTTGCAGCGCGTCCTAATACTTTTCAGAGATTCATAGCCCTGAGCCAATACAACTGATAAGGCAACTGTGTCCTTAAGGACGGGGAGGAATGATGTCAAGTGACGCGCACTCCACACATCTACCCTTTTTAAAGCTGCGCGCGGCTGCAGGCGCAGTTTTAAATGAAAGGCCAAGCGTCGAGACAGATACGGCGAAGGATAACCGCAAAAGACCTTTCATATTAGAAATATTTTTGTTCGAAGTGAGAACGAAGCCAAGGATCAGTATGGTTTGATCTCTGTATTAAAAGACAAAACCACGAATGTAATCCGTTACATTCGACATCGAGTGCGCGCAAAGGCCGCAGAGTTTTTCGTCTTGACACCAGTGTCCTCTTTGAGCGATTCGTTCTCATGAGATTCTTTAGACTCACATTTAAGTGTTTCGTGGATTGTTTTTGAAGGTGCTGTCGAATTCGCTGCTTTTCTTTGAGGAAGAATCTTCTTTATTTGCCCGAGTTTATTTGCCTGTTTATTACATTTAGATTAATGCTGACCTCCGTCTCAACGTTGTAAGTTTGATACGATACGATATACAAGCAGCTTATAATACCCTTAAATCCAAAAACCCCAAACAACAGTTAAAATTCTCAGAGGATTGTCTGATAAATAAAGTAACGTAAGCGTCTGGAACTCAACTGATCGTTCTGAATCCTGACTGATTTTTCAACTGATGTCCTATTCCTCATTGTTATTTAAACATTGAGGGTGCATTTTGTATAAACGCGTAACGGGAATGGAGAAACCTACATTCGAAACTGACTGCAGTGCTTTGAACGTTATCCTCGGAGAGGAGAAAGGGGGACACTTCATCCCGAACGGAAACGGCCCTCAAGTTGGCGTGATTAGAAGCCTCATCGGTGGAGCTGACGGAGAAGGATGCGGTGCTCCACCTGGCACGATGTCGTCAGTGGAGAAGCCAGGCACAGGGTATCCCGAGCGAGAGCAATGGACCAGACAGATGGATTTTATCATGTCTTGCGTTGGCTTTGCTGTGGGGCTGGGCAACGTCTGGCGTTTTCCTTACCTATGCTACAAAAATGGTGGAGGTAAGTTAGCCAGTACATAAGTATGTCCCTAGATACAAATACAGTTATGGTGATAAATGTGTGGTCTGACCCATAACACTATTCCTAACAACAACTGGAATGTATCTTAGACAGTACATCATGACATCATCATCATGACAGACATCATGGATTTCAGATAAAAGTGATTACAAAGATATCATAGCAGTATTCAAAGCAGTATGACTCAGACTGCAAGCATCTCATAACTGATACATACGTAATTCCTTAAGTCGGTATCAGTTACAATTGACGAGAGGAAATATATCCTTCATTACACATTTAAAGCCAGTTCAGGCCTTAGTAAGACTGAGAAATATTGTTATTTGTTGTTATTATTGTATTGTTATTTTTAGTATTGTTTTTTGAATTACTGTTAGTGCACTCAACTACGGTAGATGAACACGGTATCACTTGACAAGCATTTCTGTAATAGTTACTAAGAATGTTGTGGCTGTTCAGGCGGCTACTTCTTAAAAGGGAATTATGTAAAATGTTTTACATTTAATACAATAAGAAAATGTCCATAATATATACTGTAACTGCAGTAAAAGATAGTGTTTCACAACATTTGCGCAACCGGAACTATTTTGGATGCCTGCAAAAGGGTATCCTAAAATGCTGAATTTCTATTTATCAGCAGAAGGCTCACCAACTTCAGTTGTCAAATGGAAAAGCCGTAACCTACCTTTGTGACTCTTCCATCGTCACAAAGACACACTATCCACTCTCTTCGAATGAGCAGTGGCAGTCGGGCAAGCAGGCACTTGGTGCCTTGAATGTGTGCATGGCATCATGGAATCATACCAAGGCATTTGGGTGTTCAGTGCTGAAGCTAGTGTCAGAAAGCTTGGTCTCTGGCAAAGGTCATTGGTCTTCCATCCAGACATTGAACTAAAATCACTATAAAATGTACCTGGGGTTGGTTCAAGACAAATCACTAGACTGTTCTGAAGTGGCTAGCAGTGACTCCAGATCTAAATCCTATTGAAAACTGGAACAGTTTACACAAGAGTGGGCCAAATTGCCATTACAGAGGTGCAGGAAGCACATCCATGGCTATAGGAATTGCAGAAATCTAGCAGCTTTGCTACAAAATATTCAATCTAGGTTGTCATTTTTGTGAAAGCCATTTCTATTTATTTTCAGATTTTAAGGGATATATTATGTTTTGAATCTAAAACATAGGTTCTGTAATATTAACAGTGAAATGAAGAATTGTGTAGACCAAATACCTGGATCAATTTCAAAATCTTTTTTGAAGAAAGAATAAAGTGCAAGGGTGGCAATTATTTTGGCCATCTTCAACTTTCTTGAGCATGTTGTGATTTGCTGGGATAAGACATGATCATACTTACAATTGGATTTTATGAAGTTGGGTGAAATTGTAAAGTGGTGCAGTTTTCCTTTTTTGCAACTTTATTCAATTACAATACTAATCAACAGTATGCACCACTTAATATATATATATTCATTCTACCATTCAAAAGTTAGGGGTCACTTATTTTTGAAAGAAAAGCACATTTTTTTTGTCAACTAAAATAACTTCAAATTCATCAGAAATACAGTGTAGACATTGCTAATGTTGGAAATTACTGTTGTAGCTGGAAACAGCAGATTTTCAGTGAAATATTTACATACGCGTTCAGAGGCCCCTCTGTAAGAGTGGGAGGCCGTGGTGACAACTGAGCAAGAGGAAAATATATTAGAGTGTCTAGTTTGAGACAAGAACACCTCACAGGTCCTTAACTGGCAGCTTCATTAAATACTGTAGTACCCTCAAAACACCAGTCCCAACATCAACAGGGTGTTCACTCAAATGAGTTTGTCCTCTTGCTCAGTTGTTCCCCAGGGCCTCCAACTCTTCTTTCTATTCCAATGTTAGCCAGTTTGTGTGGTTCTGTGAAGGGAGTAGTACACAACGTTGTACGAGATCTTCAGTTTCTTGGCATTTTCCTGCATGGAATAGCCTTCATTTCTCAGAAAAAGACTAGACTGATGAGTTTCAGGAGAAAGTTCTTTGTTTCTGGCCATTTTGAGTCTATAATCAAATCCACAATGGGTGATGCTCTAGATACACAACAAGTCTAAACAAGGTCAGTTTTATTGCTTCTTTAATCAGCACAAGTTTTCGGCTGTACAAACATATTTGCAAAATTATTTTCTAATGATCACAGCCTTTTAAAATGATAAACTTGCATTAGCAAACACAATGTGCCATTGGAACACAGGAGTGATGGTTGCTGCTAAGGCCTCTGTAAACTTATGTGGACATTCCATTAAAAATCTGCCGTTTCCAACTATAATAGTCATTTCCAACATTAAGTCTACACTGTATTTCTGATCAATTTGATGTTATTTTAATTGGCTTGTCTTTCAAAAACAAGGACATTTCTAAGTGACCCCAAACTTATGAACAGTGGTGTACTGTATATGTGTGTGTGTGTATATACGCTACCATTCAAAAGTTTGGGGTCACTTAGAAATTTCGAAAATTACATATACCTAGAGAATGTGTATTTATAAATGTTGCGCTTCACGAGAACATTTAATAACAATATTAATAATAATAACTATTTATATAGCGCTTTTCTTGTACAATTACAATGCATTACTCACAATAAAAATAGAAATGCATTAAAATAATAAGAAAAATATATATAAAAATATACACCAATCAGCCATAACATTATGACCACCTGCCTAATATTGTGTAGGTCCCCCTTTTGCTGCCAAAACAGCCCTGACCCGTTGAGGCATGGACTCCACTAGACCTCTGAAGGTGTGCTGTGGTATCTGGCACCAAGATGTTAGCAGCAGATCCTTTAAAGTCCTGCAAGTTGTGAGGTGGGGCCTCCATGGATTGGACTTGTTTGTCCAGCACACCCACAGATTTATCTGTCTTTCATTAGATGAGCTAATGCAAAATATCACACTTTTTGTCCTTGTGGAGTTTTCAGACCTTTTCATGAATGGAAACCAGGGATGCACTGATCGATTTGCCAGCGATCATAATTGGACAATCTTCGCTTAAAATGGGCAATTGGCTGTTCTCACTTTCTAATGTCTGATTGGGAGAACTGATCTTTAATGTACAACGGGAGACAAAAATCTTTCTCACCTCATTTTATTCCTTGTGAGATCTTATTTTTTTTAGCTAACTGATTACTTTTAAAAACACTCACAGGTCATCTTAGAACCTAAAATAGTTTTGTTGGCTATTCATTTATTTCTAAAACAATCAAGGTGGGAAAAGATGTGCCTCGTTTGTTGGCAGCTAAAGGTTGCTGCAGCTTCACAATGAGTGCACAACAGTTTTTAGTTTACTATGGATGTGTACACATACAGTATATATACCGATCAGCCATGGCATTATGACCACCTGCTTAATATTGTGTAGGGCCCCCTTTTGCCGCCAAACAGCCCTGACCCGTCAAGGTATGGACTCCACTAGACCTCTGAAGGTGTGCTGTGCTATCTGGCACCAAGACGTTAGCAGCAGATCCTTTAAGTCCTGTAAGTTGCGAGGTGGGACCTCCATGGATCGGACCTGTTTGTCCGGCACATCCCACAGATGCTTGATTGGATTGAGCACTGGGAAACTTGGAGGCCAAGTCAACACCTTGATCTCGTTGTTGTGTTCCTCAAACCATTCCTGAACCATTTTTGCTTTGTGGCAGGGCGCATTATCCTGCTGAAAGAGGCCAATGCCATCAGGGAGTACTGTTGCCATGAAAGGGTGCACATGGTCTGCAACAATGCTCAGGTAGGTGGTACGTGTCAAAATAACATCCACATGAATGGCAGGACTCAAGGTTTCCCAGCAGAACATTGCCCAAACATCACACTGCCTCTGCCGGCTTGCCGCCTTCCCATAGTGCATCCTGGTGCCATGTGTTTTCCAGGTACGCGATGCACACGCACCCAGCCATCCACATGATCTAAAAGGAAACGTGATTCATCAGACCAGGCCACCTTCTTCCATTGCTCCGTGGTCCAGTTCTGATGCTCACGTGCCAATTGTAGGTGCTTTTGGCAGTGGATAGGGGTCAGCATGGGCACCCTGACTGGTCTGCGGCTACGCAGCCCTATAGGCAACAAACTGCGATGCATTGTGTGTTCTGATGCCTTTCTATCAGTACCAGCATTAACTTTTTCAGCAATTTGTGCTACAGTAGCTCGTCTGGTGGATCGGACCACATGGGCCAGCCTTCGCTCCCCACGTGCATCAATGAGCCTTGGCCGCCCATGACCCTGTCGCCGGTTCACCACTTGGTCCTTCTGGACCACTTTTGATAAGTACTGACCACTACAGACTGGGAACATCGCACAAGGGCTGCAGTTTTGGAGATGCTTTGACCCTGTTGTCTAGTCATCACAATTTGGCCCTTGGCTCAGATCCTTACGCTTGCCCATTTTTCATGCTTCTAACACATTAACTTTGAGGACAGAATGTTCACTTGCTGCCTAATGTTTTCAACCCACTGACAGGTGCCATGATAACGATATTATCAGTGTTATTCACTTCATCTGTCAGTGGTCATAATGTTATGGCTGATTGGTGTTTAAAAGCAGTAGTTTAATCGATGTAGGAACATTCTGTAATAACTGAAAATTACCTACATAGAAAATAGATTCAGTATGAGTTTAAAATTGTGTCTGTGTTGGTTTATAGTCTCAACTTTAGGGGATAGTGTGATATATCTTGCTGTGTTGAGTCTCCCAGGCAAAAAGGCTGTATTAGGACTCTGTTTAGTGTTATTCATCGTGTGGATAATGTTTCTATGTATCCATCAACTATTTTGATGTAGAAAATATCCCAGAGTACAAGAGGGTTCTTATTGACCTTAACAGCGGTGGGCAAGGACAGGGTACAGCAACCAGCTGATGTGAACTGGAAGAGAACATAAATCCTGTAACAAAAACAACCAGCAATTTAGGTGTGACATCACAGTGAGACAATGGACAGAGACTAGTGAGGGTTGGCTGATCTTTTAAATGTTCCTGTTAAGAAATATTTGCTTTATCCCCAACTAGGCGCTCTAAAGTAACATTAAGACACTCTTACTTTGGGCTGCCAGACTCAGTGTGTGTTTCTAGATTTGTGGACATTGCCTTGGACCCCCATGCAGAGTTCTGCCAAATTAAATAAAGCTGCCAAAGTTGGAAAGGTCTAGTTCACACAGACAGAATCAAGATGCTGCTCAGTGGATGTAATAAGATGGCATCTCTGTCATTCCTCATCTACAACTATTCTGTTATACGTAGGCTACCTTTAATGCACATTGTCTATATCTTTTTTTAGTTTGATGGTATTGATTATTGAAGTCATGCTTGGTTTTAAGCCCTTCACTCAATCTGTATCCACTAGTGTGTTTTAAGATATAGACCATGTTGCCACATTCACAGAACCTGCAATCCTTAGTCATGTCTCGAAATCAGATCTACCCTGACAGCAGAAATAAATGTGGTTAGGGTTTATGTATGAGTACGAGTTAATTTATGGTTTAGTGTAGGGACAAGCCCTAACACTGGTCAAATGTCCTTTCCAAGTATTCCACGTTTGAAATGTAAGCTTTGCCCTCTTTATTGAATTAACAAATATCATTAATTTCTATCGTAAAGGTTACGTTTAAGTCCCATGTGCCTCTAAATATTGACAAGAACGTGTCAAAATGACAAAATACTATATAGGTCCATGTATCCAAATCATACTACAAAATTAGAAGACACCCAAATAGCAAAAGCATTCTCAGTAACCTTTATAGTAAGTCTTACATGTGCGGCGTAGTGTGTTACCAATTGTTTTCTTGGTGACTATGGTCCCACCTGCCTTGAGATCATTGACAATATCCTCTGTGTAGTTCTGGGCTGATTCCTCACGGTTCTCATGATCATTGCAACTCCACGAGGTGAGATCTTGCATGGAGCCCCAGACCAAGGGAGATTGACAGTTCTTTTGTGTTTCTTCCATTTGCGAATAATCGCACCAACTGTTGTCACCTTCTCACCAAGCTGCTTGGCGATGGTCTTGTAGCCCATTCCAGCCTTGTGTAGGTCTACAATCTTGTCCCTGACATCCT
>JACXGI010001904.1:9130-67749 GCA_016801175.1 Esox masquinongy | reverse complement strand
CTTCTCTGGACAGGTGTCTTTTATACAGGTAACAAGCTGAGATTAGGAGCACTCCCTTTAAGAGTGTGCTCCTAATCTCAGCTCGTTACCTGTATAAAAGACACCTGGGAGCCAGAATTCTTTCTGATTGAGAGGGGATCAAATACGTATTTCACTCATTAAAATTTTAATTTAGTATTTTTGCCGGACCGCGTAAGCGGAGCCGGCTAAGAAGAGCGAATGTCTCTTAGTGAGTGAGAGAGTGAGAGAGTGAGAGAGAGAGAGAGAGAGAGAGAGAGAGTGACTGACTGACTGACTGACTGACTACCCCTTGTTAAATAGTGTAGTGGTTAGAGAAGCGTGAACTATAGGTCCTGAGTTCGTATCTCCTCGCAGGCGAAGCGAAATACTCATTGTGAATTATTCCGTATTGACGAAAACTTTGCTGGCTAAAACCGAAACCTGAAACTGTATACGGTTATATTGAGACTGTTTCTGGCATGGAAAAGTTCATCTTCAGTCTCGCTAGCAATTGCTCAATTCTTATGATTAGTCCTAAGAGGTTAGTAGATACCAGCAAGCCTATTACTGCCTAATAAGCTGATCAAACGGCCAGTGGCAAAAGCTAACAGCTCATAGACGCTATTTCTGGTGGAGGTAAACTTAATAAGAAACGTTAGTCAGTTTAACACAATGCTCAATAGTGTTTAGTGACTGGTGAAATGTGTAATGCCGTGGCGTTATGGTTAAAGACAGTGCCTCTCACGTGCAAGGCTCAAGTTCAAATCTATTGTGAACAACGACATTACTTTACTTTATTTCCACGATTCTCTCATCGTTCCACTTGATGAAAAAGTTAGTTATCGTCACCTTTCTTGATAGTAATTGTATCAATATCATTCACGAATGAAAGAAAAAAGTACATTGTTATGCCATGAAAGTAAAAAATAGGTTCTTATGCCCTGAAATTAAATAGCCTTGGCAGACTAGCTAGCAATTGCTCAATTCCTATGACTATTCCAGTAAGTTAGTAGATACTGGGAAAGCCTATTACTGGCTAATAAGCTGTTAAATCGGCCAGTGGCAAACGAGGATTTGTTCAGGATAGAGGATTACAAATTACAGCTCTTATAAAGTATCTTGTTATAAACTAAATTGGAGTGTAGTTCAGTCTAGAGTAATACCAATTTATATATACTCATACATTTAAAATAAATAGTGCCCAATGCTGCAAATGGCTGTTATTCGGAAATGAACTTGTTGAAAAATGGTTGTTGTGGCAAATGTCCTGTATTCTTATTGTCATTTTGCACACAAATAAAATGCAAGTGGATTCGGAATGTACTTGGACCTCTTCAGTTTTCCCATATTTTATATTGCAGCCTTATTCTAAAATTGATTGCATCGATTTTTTTTTCACATAAATCTACACATAATACCCCATAATGACAATACAAAAACAGGTTAAAATATTTTTTTGCAAGCTTATGAACAAAATTAAAAATAGACATCTCACATTTACATTATTAAATATTCAGACCCTTTGATATGACACTTGAAAATAAACTCAGGTGCAAACTAGAAACTTCAAGGATGATCCTTTTGAAACATCTTGATTGGATTGAATTACCTGTGGTAAATTCAAATGGTTAGACATGATTTGGAAAGGCGACTCAGTTGATGGTATGTCAGTGCAAAAACCAAGTCCAAAAAAATCTGCAACATTGAAGGTCCCCAAGAACACAGTGACCTCAATCATTCTTAAATGGAAGATGTTTGGAACCACACACATTCATCCTGCAGCTGGCCGTCCAGACAGTCTGAGCAATCGGGGGACAGGGGCCTTTGTCAGGAAGCACTCTACTAATCAGGTTTTTATGGTAGATTGGCCAAACGGAAGCCACTCCTTAGTAAAAGGCGCAACAGCATGCTTGGAGTTTACCAAACAGCACCAACAGTACTCTCAGACCATGAGAAACAAGATTATCTGGTTAATCACTGTTAGATCCATGACCGACATGGGTGTCGTTAGGCCTGGGCATCCAAGGCTATAGCCCCGGATCTTTTATGAATAGCCCTCAAATAATTTATGTATATTTTTTTATACAAAAAATACTAATAAAAAAATATCCCCTGATCTATTCATCTGTAAATCTGATCATGCAATAAAGCCCTCAAAAACTATGATATCGTTGATTAAAAAACGCAAATGTTTTGGGTCCTCTGTGTCATTCAAGCAGTAGATCTACTTTGCACTATTTGGAACGTGCGCATTTTCTGTGAGCCCGCCTAGAGAAAGAGAGTGAGTGCTCTGGATACAGGGCTTGTCGTTGTTGGCATCGGTTGTCGTTGTTGGCGCCTATGGATATACAATAATTTTTTTTAATCATTATTCTAAGAGAAATATAAGAAGTGCAGCTGAAGAGTAGGGCTGCACGATTAATCTAAATCATATTGAAATCGCAATTTGAACATGTGTGATTTCTAAACCGCAGAAAGCTATGATTTTGGCTTTTTATTTTATTTTAAAAAAATAAAATACTTTCAATCAAAATAACTTTTTACTGGTGTGCCATCTTCGCTATAATCATATTCATATATGTATACAATGTATTAGGAGTTGATTTTAGAATCCGTTTGCCTACTTAAAAATAATAATTCAGATAATTAGTATAGGCTATAGGTTGGAGTCTGGCAAGCAATCATGTCAGTCAACACATCTATACAAGCGCTCTTACCAAACAACGTCCCCTACCTTCCCTTACCGGGTACGATATTAGCTGTGCATGCACTCTGAACAGCAAATTCTAACCAGTCAGAAACATCATAGATGCTGCGTAAAGTGTACTGCGAAAGAATAGTGCAGAGTAGGGCTTGCTATTAGGGAGAGGAAGAGGATCTATTAAGAAAATGAACCCTGATGACAATGTAATAGAGACTAGGGATGATTTGGTACCGAAAAATAATTAATCTTCTGTTCTTTGGGAATATTTTGGGGTTCCAGAGAGAGAACTAATGTAGGCCTAATATTAAGAAACAGTAGGACGATGGTTGAACAAAATGCTGAAGGGGGGGGCTAAGCTCTTCAGCATTATGTATTGTGATCCTAACAACGCCTCTGCCGACCAATATATTGGTAGACTGATTTTACTGGCCGATGTTAGCAGTTTACCGATATTTGTATCAGCGATATTTTCACAGATGAGAGACCGATATATTTGTTTGCAATTCATTATTTGTTCTGAAGAGGGTGCTCTTTCACTGGATATACATTTACGCTCTACAAAAGGTACTGTAAAAATACATTTTTCCTGAAAAGAGTCTGCAAAGTTTTTGTACTACTCAAGGTCTGGCATAATTTCTTTTGAGAGGTATAACAACGGGGCGTTACAATGGACCCCCTTTGTATTAACATTGCGTATTGGTTTTCAAAAAGTCAACACTTGCGTTTCCTTATTTCTATGACAGCTAGTTATCTAACTAATATTAGCTCCGTGGTACCCGACGAAGTGTGTTTCACAGCATTCAATAAGGGGGCATGTTTAGCTTTGACTAAAGTACTGTAGTTTCATCACAGCTGTCTTGGGGAGTTTAGCTTGGACGAAAGCAGCACTGTATCACCAGCATACCAGTTTTTGTGATTTCCCTTTTAAATTATGACAGTAAGACCCATTTGGCAATGTTCCTACTGTTGATAAAAATTTAGCTACATAATAATAACAATAACATAACAAAAGCATAACTATGTGTTTGACAACAATTGCCTATTTCTGTTGAACATTGGGAAATAAATTTAGGGGTCAACCGCTATGTTTTCTTTCATGGTCGATTCCGATACCAATTATTAGTGATCAAGGAGACAAATGACTGATATTTGGGACCAATATAAATTTTCGGTAAACATTTTTTACTGTGAATTTTAAGTGCTAGAAAATACAACATGTTGAAACATTATATTTTGACGAATAAAGTGTAGGGAGCTCCTAGCAGCATTTCTTGTGAACTAAAATTTAATATAGATAAAAATAATTGACTACATAGCTTCCCAAATCAGGTACATTTTACTGTTTACAAACTTTGTCAGGTTTCTTTCCTGTAAAACTGAATGAATAAAGTAAAACTTTTCTGTAACTATCTTTTCTGTGGTGTAGCCATCTGAAATGAAAGGGGGTTTCAAAAGAGAAAGTTAAGAGGGTCTGATGGCACAAATGGCAGGAACAGGCAACAGTAACAGCAAACAAACAGAATGTCCACCAAGAAACACTGGGGCAGGAGGAACCTAAATAGGGACACAACGAGAGAGCAAACAAGGCACAGGTGGAAACAGTAAGGACAAGGACAGGCTGCGTATAAGAACAAAAGGCAAAAGCCAAGCATGACAGGCTACCTTCAAAACCAAAAGCTAAACCAAACAGAACCTCACAGTATCCCCTCTCCCCAAGTTGCAGACACCTGGCCGCAACAAAAAAACACCAAAGGGTAGGGTGGGCGGGGCACCAAAGTGGAGGCTCCGCCTCGGGACGGGGACCGGGAACAGAACCGGGCGGGATGCAAGGACTAGGAGCCGGTGGAGCAAGCACGGGTGGAGGGTCAGGCGGAGCAGGCGCCAGCGGAGGGTCAGGCAGAGCAGGCACCGGTGGAGGGTCAGGCAGAGCAGGCGCCGGAGCAGAAACCGGCGGAGGATCAGGCGCCAGCAGAGGATCAGCCGTCGGAGAAGGAGCCGGCAGAGGATCAGGCGCCGGAGTAGAAACCAGCGGAGGATCAGGCGCCAGCGGAGGATCAGGCGCCGAAGAAGGAGCCGGCAGAGGATCAGACGCCGGAGCAGGAGCCGGCAGAGGATCAGACGCCGGAGCAGGAGCCTGGCGCCGGAGCAGGCGCCGGAGCAGGCGGAGGATCAGGCGCCGGAGCAGGAACAGGATCAGGCACCGGAGCAGGAAGAGGCGGCTGTGGCCCCACCTTGGGAGCAGGAAGAGGCAGCGGCCTGCCGGAGGAGTAGGACGAAGAGACGGCGACCCCACCTCGGAATTAGGAAGAGGCGGCGGCCCCGTCGGAGGAGCAGGAGGAGTCAGGGGAGCTGGAGGCGCCAGGACAGGAGGTGCGGGAGGGGACGGCAGCCCCGCCTCGGAACCAGGAAAAGGCGGCGGCCCCGCCTCAGGACCGAGACTGGACTCAGGGACAGGAACGGGGGGGGTGGCAGGCGCTCGTCGTCCCAATCCTCTCGGGACGGCAGCAAGAACCCATCCTCCAACCATTCCGGTGGTGGTGGTGGTGGCAGTGACTCCTCGGGGGCCCCCCCCGACTTGGGCCCCCTCGTAGGGCCCCATAGCCTTCCTCGAAAAAATATTTAGGGTGGACTCTGGGCAGCAGCAGGCCGCGGAGCAGGGACTGGGTTGTCAGCAGGCCGCGGAGCAGGTTGGGTGTGACAAATTGCTAGCCGACTGCTGGCCAGGACACTCGACCGGCCAGAGTCTGGGCATCTCGTTGCCAGCGTCGTCCTCACTGTCGTCGCTTGCCTGGCTCCAGGGGTGGTAGGGGTCCTCCTCCTCGGAATCTGGCCATCCGAGGAGTTCCCCTATCGTCCATCTCTGCTGTGTCCTTAAGATTAGGTTGGTCATTCTGTCACAGTTTTGCATGGAGGCAGCACACAAGCACAGAGGTTGTCAAGGGCGAACATAATTTGATAACTGTTAACGAGAAACAAAAGGCACAAACGGCAGGAACAGGCAACAGTAAAAGCAAACAAACAAAATGACCAACAAGAAAAGCTGCGTATAAGAACAAAAGACAAAAACCAAACATAACAGGCTACGTTTAAAACCAAAACCTAAACCACACAGGACAGAACCTCACAGGGTCAAATAACTAAAATAAATTATTAGAGCACAAAATGCTTCACTTATTACAGCACAAAAGCATTGGAAAACCTTTGTGTGTATGACAACAGGGAACCAAACAACATTATTACTGGCGGAGTATTTCTGCAATTGCGTCATGCTTAGAGTATGACCAGCCCTGGTATAAGTGATGTGCGAGAATTAACATTTTGTCAAGTTTTTTGCTAGTCAGCTGACCAAACTAACAGTAAACAAATAAACTTGTTAAAGTTTCACTAGCTATCGCATTCACATATTGTTAGCTAATTAATTCGAGACCCAACGTTAGCTACTGGTGTAACACTCACGTTCGTGTAGTTTGCTAGGTAGCCAGTATAGTAAAGTGCAAATGATGGGCAACAGAATTTCCTCACAACGGAGGTGAAATCTTTAATGTTAGTAAAGTTTACGTTACTTTTGCTAAACTAAGCTACCATCAAGTAAAAACATAAAAAAATAAATACGGGTGAGTATTCTGTTATATATTAATTGTTACCATACTAAGAACATTAGCTATCTAGTTGCATTCGCACTGAAGTTGTTACACACAAATATCACTGCATATATAAACTCAAACGTTATGTCAGCATTCTTACCTCTTGTCTCAGCCATGCATCTCTCTGCGTTCTTCTTTCACACGTCTCTCACAAATATGACATACAGTGTTGATTGACTCTTTACTTGTGATGTATAACCCATCTTGAGAATTCTGCAGGTGGGACATTGATCAAAATAAGCAGAAACCATTCAGAGAGATGCAGCTGCCAGAGAAGCGCATTTAAAACAAAGTATTTTATCAGCAGTTATATCAGACAAATTAACAATTCTGATTATTGTAAAAAGTATGAATAAATTTATTTTCTATCTGTGTAGGCTGCTTTTAAGCACGATCCATGCAGAACATCTTTTATTTTTTATTTCAGCTAAAATAATAGAAAAATAAGCTGACATAATTGGTATCGGTAAATAGTTCCATCAATAATCGGAATTGGGTATAAAAATCCCATATCGGTCAGGCTCTAATCGCTATTGAACTCCTTGGCCTGAAAGCTAAGCATCACGTCTGGAGTAAACTGCACATAACCTGGCCCAATCAGGCCGGCCTCACAATGGAAATGTACGATATTGTACACAGTTAAAAAAAATTTAAGGGAACACTTAAATCACACATCGGGTCTCAATGAACGAAATATATTAAATATCAAAATCTTTACTGTACATTGTGCAATTCATTGAGAACAAAATGACGTAACAACAGTCAATGGAAACCAAAATCACCATCCGTAAAGAGCTGGATTCAAACTTGCACCGAAAATCAAAGTAAACAATTGAAATCACAGGCTGTTCGAACTTGCGTGAATTTCATCATGGCAACTCATAATGTGACGCAGTAGTGTGTATGGCCCCCATGTGACTCCCGACAACGTCTGGGCATGCTCCTGATGAAACAGCGGAAGATGTCCTAGGGGATCTCCTCCCAGACCTGGATCAGGGCTTCATTGAGCATCCTGGATGGTCTGTGGTGCTATTTGGTGGCGTCGGATGCACCGATACATAACGTCCCAGGGGTTCTCAATTGGATTCAGGTCTGGGGAACTTCAGGGCCAGTCAATGGCAGCAATGCCTTTGTCATCCAGGAACTGCCTACACACTCTGGCCACATGCTGCACAGTGCTGGGCTGCGAGCACCGGTCCCACTAGAGGACGTCGGACCCTCATGCCACCCTCATGGAGTCTGTTTCTGACAGTTTGGTCAGAAACATGCACACCAGTGGCCCGCTAGAGGTAATTTTGTAGGGCTCTGGCTGTGTTCCTCCTGTTCCTCCTCGCACAAATACCGGTCCTGCTGCTGGATTGATGCCCTTCTACGGCCTTGTCCAGCTCTCCTCGTGCAATGCCCCGTCTCCTGGTATGTCCTCCATGCTCTTGAGGATGGTAATTTCTCAAAAAGGGTATTGAAAACATTGTTCATAAAAATCAAGGTATCTGTAGCTTTTCACACGTTCACTGCATTTGTGACAGAATTCAGGAAACTGGGCTTAAGTCGCATGTCACTACTTTTCAGGAGAGCTGTTTGTAAGATGAAAAACGTGTCCTGCAACATTTTTTTTTTTTTGCAGAAATGCCTTCTTAAAGTTGTGAAACTTGAATGTGACTTAATAACTAACTGGTATGCGAAGTGTAAATACGAATAAAATATAAAACTCAAACCCTTGTTTAACCAGCGGAAAATACACAACTTATAATGAGAAGTTGTGTATTATGATAATGGAGGGGCTGGACATGCTGACATACTGAGTTCTGATTGGTCTATAAAGTCACCAGCTTATAATGTGACTACTTGGTCAATATCATTGTGATCCCGGGAATTTCAAACATGGACATGTGCGATCGCGTTGCTAGAGCTCTCAATCACTTCCCTGAATTTAGCTGCTGTTGTTAACAAATCTGAGTGGGAACAAGTTGTGAGACAATACTTTCTGGAGGACAATGATGCCATTACCCTCTCAGACTCGGAAGATGAATCGGACAACGAAGAGGAAACCCCATTGTTGGATACTGTTCAAAATGTTGTCAGAGAACGAGAGTTGTACAGTGTTGTCACAGATGTTGACCGTGTGATGGAATCAGTGGAATATCCTGCAGTGTATGAGAAGGAAATTGACAAAATACAGGCATTTCATTGCAAATGCGGAGATGGCCTATAAGAAAACGCTGGCTCGTCTTGTATAAAACAACTGTCTATGGATTACTTTTACAAACAAAGGGCAACCATGGCATCCATGACAGAGACAATGGAAGTCAACAGACCAAATGTAAATGACAAAGGACTTCGTATGTAATCAGAGGATTATTCCGTCTGCCGCGAAACATTCCTACATGTATGCGGGTAAGTCTAACGTTTGCTAACCTGCTACAGAATTCCTTTTCAAAAAATTGTCAAAGTCCTTTGCATTGCTAGTTATCTAGCTATAGCTACTGACGTTACTGTTAACGTTAGATAGCTAGGTAATGAGATTAACTTACCAGCTAGCTAACATTTCCTGGTGTCTAGCTTGTTCGTTAGGTAGCTAGCTTTGCCTGATGATTAGCTATACTTCAGTAAATAATACTGCAACACTTCTTGTATGTTGGCTTTCTAGCTGAACCTCCAATGCAGATAGCTAGGTGTGTTTCAGGGGAGGGGGGATTATGCCGAGCTATTGTTATGTTTCCATTGTCTTCACAAGAGTGTGCAAGTCACTTATTTTGGTAATTAGGAACCTAATTGACCAGTCATTCATCCAAGTGTGTGACTATGACCAGCTATTATGAGTAGACAAAAAAAGTGATGTGGACAACCCAGTCCATCAGTAAAGTAAGACTGCTTAACAGCACAGTGGCTGTCCACCTGCACTCAAACTATCTGCACTTACATTGCTGCTACTATGAATCCTGCTGCTACTGTTTCTACCTGATGTATCAAGAAAACTTTAATTTAATTTGGTTTTATATAGTATGTGCTTATTAGAGACTAACCAGACCAGTTTAGCACAAGGTCAGAGTGCCCTCATTTGAATACTTAAATTGCTGGGTGGGGTTAAGGCCTAAGAGGGTGGGAACTACGCTGAATGGGCATAAACAAAGACCAGCTCTCTGGCAAGTGTGAATCTTTCAAGGCTTTTTTCTCGGAACTAATCAGATTATCAACATTTAATGCAGCCTATCTTTCCCAGACCTTTATCAAACAGTATTGTATGATATACCATTACAATGCTCCGAGTCTGGAACTTTATAAAATGCAATAAAAAGCCAAACTCAAATTTTGCGATAGGACTCATTTCCCGAATTCGGTACTTAATGTGGGATGGGAGACTGTTCCAAAGCACGGGAGCAGCAACAGACAAAACTAGGCTACATCATCCTTCCTGGAGGGTGGGTTCCTGCTTCTTCCAAATATACCAAAAAGTTTATTTTGAAAGACCAAACATCTTGCCCATGTCTATGATCTGATGTTTTAATCGTTTATAATTGATGCAACTGTTCTTTACTCTTATTTACTCTATTTCCATTATATTCATGTTCACAGTAGCAGAGGACTTTGAAAATGATGCATAAAAGAACAAATTGGTACATAGAAATTCACCAGAATGCAGGGAAGGAAGCATCTGACTCTCATTGGGAAGGACCCCCAGACCGTGCTTCATTTGTGTCCCCCGGGTTTGGGGCCCCAGGCAAGGTGTCCCTTATTTTTCCATATTGAAGGTGGCAACCATAATCTAACCCCACGGCGCAACTGACTAGATAACGATATGTTGTTGACTTGCACAGCTGCATTTGGTTCATTCAGTATGAGTCTTGCACATCTAGCTAGTGTTAGTGGTTATACAATTGTGCTCATAAGCTTGCATACCCTGGCAGAAATTGTGCAGTTTTGGCATTAATTTTGAAAATATGACTGATCATGCAAAAAAATGGTCTTTTATATGAAGCCATTTATTATCACATGGTTGTTTAGCTCCTTTTTCAATCATAATGATAACAGAAATCACCCAAATGGTCCTGATCAAAAGTTGACATACCCTTGAATGTTTGGCCTTGTTACAGACACAAAAGCTGACACACACAGGTTAAAATGGCAATTAAAGGGTAATTTCCCACACCTGTGGCTTTTTAAATTATATTAGTGTCGAAAAAGGTGAAGGTCCTGGAGTGGCCATCACAGTCTCCTGACCTTACATGCTCAAACATGCGGTTCATGCAAGATGACCAAAGACTTTGCATGACCTAGAGGCATTTTACCAAGACAAATGGGCAGCTATACCGCCTGCAAGAATTCGGGGCCTCATAGACAACTATTACAAAAGACTGCACGCTATCATTGATGCTAAAGGGGGCAATACACAGTATTAAGAACTAAGGATATGAAGGCTTTTGAATAGGGGTTATTTCATTTTTTTCTTTATTGCCATGTTTTGTTTTATGATTGCGACATTCTGTTATAACCCACAGTTGAAAATGAATCCCATAAGAAATAAAATAAATGTGTTTTGCCTGCTCACTCATGTTTTATTTAAAAATGGTACATATATTACCAATTCTCCAAGGGTACGCAAACTTTTGAACTGTAATTGCTCATTGACAGTAGTGAATGGAGGATGACATTAGGCATTCTCAAAGGAAAGTTTATATTTTTGGATACATTTCTTTAGGAAACATTATTTCTTAAGACAACAGTGAATCTTATGACAATAAAACGTATACCATTATATTTTTTGTAACAAGGATGCTCCAGTATGTAATTACTAATTTGCTTTCATGGGGATTTAATAAATACAGAGTATTTTGTTCAATCATACCGACAACATGATGTCAAGCAAAGACATGGTTCATAACAAAAATTATAATTATAATAATAAAAGCAATATTAATAACTATACAGTATATTTTATGTTATGGTCTCCTCTCTGAGAAATAATCCTTAGTTCCTGATGACTTGGAGACTTGTTTTAGGAGTTCAATAACGGGCTATAATTTGGTAGTGGTGGCAAAGAGGATGGTCGTTAAAACACGTTGCTGAAAAAAGCAGGACAGAGAAGCAGGGTAATGTCACATGATTGATGGAGCTTTTTTGTGCAATTAATTAACAGTATCAAATCAATGGTAAGAACACTGAGATTCAGGTAGTGTAGCAGTCAGTAGAGATCACTACAGTATAGTTCATGCATTTAGTAACTTTAACACTTTGAATATTAGGGAATGTCATTCTAAAAATGCTGCAAAGGAACTGAAGAGTGTTCGCCTATTTCCTTGAGGTTTAGTGTGAGGGACATTGAAGGACATTGTGAGGGGACATTGACACAAGCTACAGTAGGAGGGAAACAAAAAAAAATACAAATACATTGTTTTAAGGGTTACTCTTGATAAAAAGATCCAATATTCAAGTTTGGTTTAAACTTAAAGCATCTTGGGAACCCTTCTCAAATAACCTGTGAAAGACAGACGTGCACTGAGTGTTGTGCAGTAGATATAATTTTATCTTTGATTGGATGTGTGATGAAAGGTTTACAAGTGGTGACCAGTACTTGCCAAATAAAAAGTACATACACTTCTAACAAACTAAAGATGTAGGTGGACCATGATGTTGGTGTACTATCACTCTGTACTTACACACATTCTAAGGACTAACATATGCATACAGTTTTCCTTTTATAACAACTAACGTTAGCATGATGTGCAAGACTCATACTGAATGAACTGAATACAGCTGTGCAAGTCAACAACAAACCGTTATCTAGTCAGTTGCGTCGTCGGGTTAGACACCTTCATTACTTTAGTTAACACTAGAACTGCCAGGTCTTTTTTACCCCCTATAACCGCCAGAGCCGAACGCTGTTTGGTGTCATTAGCATACGAATCGTCCCTATTAGCATGGCCATTCTCCTCCGCAGCATCACCATCCTGCCAGAGCATCTGTTCATCCACTAGGTCATCATCAACCTATGCTATATAGAAGTCTAAAAAATAATGAAATACAGAATTTGTTTGTTTTAAATGGTTAATTAATTCGAAAAATACAAAAATGTTTTTGTATTGAAGGTCTCATCATACAAAAAAAACGACAAAAAAGAATACATAGAAACGGACGAGGTCTGAAATGAATAGGCTGTAAACAGCGCGTATTTGCAGTCTCCCCGGGGGTTGTAGTGGGGCTATCGAGTTGATTTCAACGCCAATGCATAGCTCTAGTCTCCTAGATTATTGGCATATAAGATTGTTCTATAGGTGACATGAATAAGTTATCGAAAAACCGAGAGGAGCTATTAGAAAAAGACGAGGTCTGAAATGAATAGGCTGTGTGTGCGATTTAGTTTCTCTTTCCCTACATAAATAATGTAGATTTACATTTTCGATTTACATTTAATGAATTAGCCTACACAATAAATGGAATATCCTATTGAAAAACAGTAACTTGTGTGATACGTAGCCTGTATCATTTGTATTAAGTTTCAATTATAGCCTAATTAAGTTTTCATTTATCTGGGAGTATTGCGCATTCATCCATTGATGTCATGCATTCAGTGAGGGGTGATTAGCGCCTGGGTACCATTTGGGTACCAACGCTAAGTGGTGTAGGCTGTTGGCGGATTAAGTCGGAAAACATGGTAAAAAAAACAGGTAAATAGTCTGTAAATAGTTTTCTGTTCATCAGTTTAGAATTCCGACAACGAAACAATGTAATATACGCCTATTTAGGAAAAGTCATGGAAGGAGGAGGGTGTAGCTTTGAAAATGGCAGTTTTATTTTAATTACAAACTCAAAAGCCAATAGGCGTAGGCATTTGGCGGTTCTAGTGTTAAGCTACAGTAGCCTACTAGCTGGCTAACTAGCCAACCAGATGTAGGCTGACATAACTAACTGTGCTTAAGTTAGTTGCCTGAAGTCGAAAACACGCTTGGCGTTGTATTACCCATTGGTGATGCAGACAGATATTGTTATACAAATAAACGTTATACTCACATTTCAGGAAAAACGTGTCCTAGCTACCTATAGACTCTACAAGGCTCCAGTCCGGATATTCCATAAGTCCCACCAAGCGAGCCCTCTGACTGAAACCACGCACACAAGAACTTGTCGACCGAAGGAAAATGTGTCTCAAAAATGTGTAAATATAAAATTCTGATCCGTAAATAAACTTAAGATTTATAAATGTAAGTCAACACTTGTAAATGTTAAGCAACAGTTGTAAATGTTTTAAAGATTTGTGTTTTATTTCTGAAATATGTTTTTACATATTCACAAATTTTATTTATATTTGTGAAACATGTTTACATATTTACAGATAATGTTTTTATTTACAAAATATTTTTTCATATTTTGTTTCACAGTGCTGGCTTGCTAGTCAATGTTACATCTAACGTTTTGCATATATAATTTATGAAATGAGGTGTGTATCATGTGTTTGATTATACCTAACTAGCTACCATCAATGTAAAATAAATCTACAAACTAGGCAACACTTACAGTCATCTTCAGTCGGACGCGGTTTTCTATCCTGGCATATATATTTCTAAGTACTACAGTATGCAGGGTCCAATGCTAACTTTTTTCTCACTGGCCCTTTCGGGCCAGTTGCTCTGAAATCTACTGGCCTGGACTGTGTTTTTACTGGCCCGTACTGAATTAAAATAAAACATAATATAATTGTATTTTACAGATATATAGTATGTAAATATGGTATCATCAGCATATTGATTTATACCACAGATTTGCATGTGATATTAGACATGAGAGCTGATACAAGCAATTGCTGTTTACATAAATATGATGCAACACACATCATTACTTTTTAATAAATGGTTATCAAAATATTAGCTACTATAAATATCATTATCTTTTCATGAAGATGCTTGCTTATTTGATGTGACATAAAAGCATGAAAATAAAATGAGTTAATATATTTATGGTAACATAAATTAGGCACAATACAGTACTTGCAATAGTTGGTTTACTGGCTTCTTGTGTGTCACTGCTAGCAAGCACTTAGGCAGGCATAGTTAACTTGACACTTACTGTCGACAAGCCATGTCCGTATGGTTTCTCTAACTGTATTCAGAGATGATTTCATGGACGTAGTCCGTGAATGGTTTCTCCCTCTTCACAACATGATAGGCGGTCGTGATTCGTTTTTCAATTTGGCTACGCACCACCTCATTCATTCGGAGCAGGCAGATGTTCATTGGTGCAGCCGCATGGTTGTCAACAGCTTGTTTGGCCGCAATACACGGGACATGCTGCGGGGACTTAAGAGCAGGTTTTTGGTTGTGGTTCGTTCCCTTAATAAACGACCCTGCCTTATCGGTTTTCATCGGGAACGCGCAACATGAATGACCTTATCGTTTTTTACCTATGCAACCTGTTCTTTCCACAAAACCAAATATTATTGCATTTGCTTTGCCTCATACGATACCATATTTGGGTCCTGCTCTAGAATGCACTATGAACTATTATTGGTCAAAACAGACGAGCCATCGAACATTATTGGTTAAAAAGACGACATCGGTACTGTACCACACCGAGGGGGGAGAACAAGCACCACAGACACATTTTAATGCGAGAACAAGCGAAAATCAAAGCAGAAAGAGTGACAAAGATGACAAGCAAATGTTTTAATATGATGATATGAATTTAAATGGGGATATTGAGCACAGTGACTGTCTTTGTCTACTGGTCCGACGTTAGGTTTTACTGGCCCCGGGCCAGCGGGCCATTATTAATGTTGAACCCTGGTATGGCTCTGTTACTGCACTTGGATAGTTTATTAATTACTAAATCCAAATTGTGCCTATAAGGATGTCATATTTTGTATTTGTCCAGTACTGCATCACTTTCCCGGATGCTTGTGTAGATGTAATAGACAAGTCTATCTAGACACAAACAACAAGATTGTTCTGTAAATCCTTTGTTTAATATTGTGTTATGGATTTATGAAACAATGCAACTAATTACAGAATATATATATATATGTATGTATGTGTGTATGTATGTATGTATGTATGTATGTATGTATGTACACTAACACCCTGTTAGTGTACGTTATAGTAAGCCTGTTAGTGTACCCCACCAGGGCATTTTCCTATACTCACCATATTGGAGGACCCCGTCCATTGTTGTTATGCAACTATATTTGGATTTGCTTTGGCATGCTGGCCTGTGTGTCCAGCGTGTGGACGGGATGTGATGCATGTACAGCAGGGTTGAAGTATGCTGGCCCATTGCCCTTTGTGACATCATGTACTTACTACATGTGGATGGGTGATTAAGAAGAGTGTCTGTTAATCTTTTAATCTCCCTTCTCTGACTGAGAGCATGTGCGGTGAATGTTAGGGCTCAGCCTAGTCATGGAATGGTATAACCCACGGTTAGTTTGGGCTCAGTTCAGTCAAAGCAGAATTGCAGTATTAATGCAGTAGGTTTTTTCCAATCGTCAAATTAAAGTTGATGATTGGAAAAAACACATATACCAGGGAGACTTCACAAGTATTCAAAAACCTCACAAATTCCCTAATTTTATTAAATTACAAATGATACATTGATATGTCATTCTGTTTATTTTATTTTAAAAGATATTGAAAAAAAATATTATTCTACGATGACGATTCATCGATTCAACGATGATGATTGGTTTAAAGAAAAAAACAATCTGCTTGCTTACGTATTATGATTTTGGGCCCATTCTTATTGGCAGATTTGATCCAGGTTCAGGTTGGTTGGATGATTCTTGTGATGCAATTTTCAAATATTTTCAGATTTTAAATTGAATTGAGATCATTACTCTGACGGGCCACTATAGGACATTCACCTTTTTTCTTGAGCCACTCCAATATTGCTCTGGTTTTGTGCTTGGGATCATTGTCTGAAAATGTAACTTCCTCCAAAGCTTTGTTTCTTTTAGTGGAATGAAGTGAAACCACTTGCAGCATTTCACTAAATCCATTCTTCCTTCAATTGTATCAATGTTCCCATTCCCTAAGTATCTCCACAGCATGATGCTGTCACCACCACTGTGCTCTTTGTAAACTAAGTGTAAACTTAACACTGCTTTTCAAGTAAAAAGCAGTGTTAAGTTTACACTACACATGGCACTTAGAGTTTTGAACAAAAATATGACCATAAAACATTTGACCACATTGCAGCTAGGTCTCACTTTCTAATTGTACTTTTTGAGCAACAGCTTCCTTCTTGCCACCCTCCAATAAAGACCTGTTTTTTACACGGAGCTATTGAAATAGTTGGCCAGTTTACCATTACTATACTATTACTATTCACATTTTAGAATTAGAAGTGTGTTGGCATGCCATGGCATGATTACTGTAAATAAAGACAATGCGTTATTGTGGGTTTGAATGCATCCCTGCCAAAATATATAAATGTTATAAATATAACATTTATATATTTTGGCAGGGATACATATATATAAATATATTCCAAAACATTTGAAAGAAGAGCGAATGTCTCGTACTGAGTGAGTGAGTTACTGACTGACTGACTGACTGCCCCTTGTTAAATAGCATAGTGGTTAGAGACGCAGACTGCCGTGCAGGGGACCGGTGTTTGAGCCCCGCCACAGTCAAAACAAATTATGCATTAGGATTTGTTCAGGATGGACAAAAACTGCGCTGGCTACAACCTTCAGTAGCTACGTTATAGTAAGCTTAAAATAAAGCTGTTTACAGTTATATTGCGACTATTTCTGGTGGATTTTCAAAGTACACATCTGTGCATGCTTTTTGGGGTAATATAGATCACAACTCCTTGGGCAGTAAAAGAGGGGTTTCCATGATTCTTTCGTCTTTTCATTTGACGAAAAAGTCAGTTATCATCATCTATATTGATACTTATTGTATCAATGTCATTCACGAATTAAAGAAAACTGAGCGTTGTTGTGCCATGAAATGAAATAGCTTTGGCAGTATAAAGTTCTTCAGTCTCGCTAGCAATTGGTCAATTCTTATGACGTTGTTGTGCCATGAAATGAAATAGCACAAAACAAATTATGCATTAGGATTAATTCAGGATAGACAAAAACATTGCTGGATACAACCTTCAGTAGCTATGTTATAGTAAGCCTAAAATAAAACTGTTTACGGTCTTATCGCGACTATTTCTGACAGATTATCGGATTATTTTTGTGGTAAAATACAGTAGATCACAACCCCTTGGGGAGTAAAAGAAGAAGGGTTTCTACGATTCTCACGTCTTTTCACTTAACGAAAAAGTCAGTTATCGTCACCTAAATTGATATTTATTCTATCAATGTCATTCATAAATGAAATAAAACCGAGCGTTGTTGTGTCATGAAATGAAATAGCTTTAGCGGTATAAAGTTCTTCTTCAGTCTCGCTAGCAATTGGTCAATTCTTATAACTGTACCAAGTAATAAGTAGTAGATACTAGTAAGCCTATTACTGGCTAATAAGCTGTTTAATCGGCCGGTGACAAAAGCCATACAGTTCATAGATGCTATTTGTGGTGGATGTAAACTTAATAAGAAACGTTAGTCAGTTTAACACAATGCTTAATGGTGTCTAGCGAAATATTAAAACTTGGCGTGATGTAAATGCGTGACAAAATGATCTAATGTCAAGACGCTATAACGACACTCACCATATGTATAGCTTTGTGGCATAGACACAGCCTCTGACATGGGAGACCCAGATTCGAATCCAGTTAGGGCAACAACATTCATCCCTTCTAATTGCGGGCTGGCTGGACTACGCTTGCCTGGTTCCTTTTATTTTTTTTGGAACTCCAGTAGGTTTTTGGGAAACTCCTTTTTTATCTTCCAATAAAATACAGCTCCGTAAAAAATTAAGAGACCGCTGCACCTTTTTCTTTCCTTTCCAAAAAGTCGAAAAGAAAGGTTTTGAGTGAGGAACAGAAGGATTCAAATTAAGAGACCACTGCAAATTGAATGCTTCTGTTCCTCACTCAAAAATTTCCTTTTCAACTTTTTTGGAAAGGAAAGAAAAAGGTTTAGTGGTCTCTTAATTTTTTCCGAAGCTGTATAGTATCTTTACATAGTTGAAGAACAATACAACAATCGCTAATTAATTTTGTTCATGTCTCATGATTGAACATTTAGTTGATTTCTTTCTGAACATAATTCCATTTGAATGGATTCTGTTTATCTTTCTGTATCTTCTGCTTCAAAGAGTTTGTATGTAGGCAAGGTTCACAGGGTACAAAGTGAGCTGTACAGCAATAACATGCACACACCTTTTGTCATCATCAAATCAAAATTGAAATCTATTTTTTATATTCTTTAGGAGGGAGTGATAAAACACCAAGTGGGTATAAAAGTGGATATATATAAGAACAACTTGCAAAAGCCATCAGTCATTTCTTAGGAAATACTAGACTTCACAAAATGGGATAAATTAATATAAATTATTGTGTGATTATTGTTAGCTAAGCACATCATTTTACCAAACAATTGATTTGTTTTCATTCTTCAGGTCTTGTGGAACATTAGACTACACAAAACATTGTCCACACTGTAGAATATATTGCATGTGGCAATGGAAGAAACCATTCCCGTATGTACGTGTTTGTTGGGGAGTACATTTAGTTTGTCATGTACACCAATACACTCATGTAATAAGGAAATCCAAGTTCAATCTTGGCCCTTTGAAGCGTGTTAAAGACGGGCAAAAAGGGCACAGTAGTCACCTGACACCAACATTAGCTGTTTTGCTATGTGCTGTATTTGCGCACTTATTTGTGCATTCAGAAGCCTGTCAATACTTAGTGTTCAGAGCTGCTCCAACACTTAGTCAAGATTAGAAGGCTTAGCACATGCTTTATGTACCTGAATTGGTCCTCTATTTGTGTGCTTTAATGGTATGTTCATAGATTAGCCTTACTTAGGTTACTATAAATTACCTCAAGAAAATACAGTATAACCAAATGCTGTGTATTCTTACTTAATGAAAACATTTGATATTATTGTAACTCCTTAGCATTTGTATTACTTCAAAGGATGGCTATTTTGTATCAGTAATTATCCTTGTTGAAATATAAATGACAATTATTTGGTGACGTTATTGCATCTCACAGCCAGGTATGACCATATCTGAGTTGAACTGTATGAACATTTTAAGAGAAATACTCTGCTTCTTAGCTATTTAATTAGCAAATTACATACTTCAGCTGGCAAAATAATGGCCACACCGAAAAAGACTACCCACTCAATCTATGTGGTAGATGTGCCTATTGCTGGTTGAGGGACCTATTCCAATAAGAATTTAAAACACAATCTATCTTTTGGCAAGATGCTGGACAGATACGATTATACGAGGGCACTACACTCTAATGACCTTAAATCAGTCTGTGAAAATGTTAACATGGCTACATGAAGTTGAGTTCTGGATGGATCCAGTACTGTTGTGGAAATAAGACTGAAGAATAAGCTGAATGTCCAAATCATTCCTTTTCGGGTGTTTTCGCTAGCAATGTATTTTGCGGTTAAGTATTTTTTAGTCAACACAAATTTTGATTGCATTACGTTAGTCTTTGGTGTATTGTAATCATTTTCCCATTGTAATCATTTTCATTTCACCAGGTTGATTGCAGATGTAGTATAACATTTGAGAAAGCTAACATTAGTTTCCCTAGCTAATGAGAACACCGCCTGTTTAAATAATTTTAATGACATGATGAATGCTCTGTTGTTTGTCCCACTCACCAAGCCCTAGTGTATTTTAGAACAAACATTAGTGAGCCCCTGTTTGAAGTCGTTAGCCCAATACATGTGCAATTCCTGAATTAGGAGACAAGCTTTCTCAAACAAATTCACTGCGTATCCTTTATTGTTGTAACCGTGTGCAGTTTGCACACTCATAACAAAACACTACATTTTAGTCATTTTGCGGATGTCCTTATCCAGAGAGACATACAGTAGTACAGATTGTATACAGTGCAAACATTTCCAACGTCCCCGGTATGTCTCCTAAAGTTGCTGATTATGTTCCCATTTATGGCTGTTGGATTTACTGCATCAAAAATGTCTTCTGAAATGTCCATGGGGTATTTAAAGCAAAAACCTCTACTTAATTTAGCCAACTTGAATTAAGGCAAGTTTAATTATTATTACCAAAGTATGAAAAATCTATATCATTGATATGTCTGCAGAGCATTATCTGAATATCCAATCATGTGACTTGAGTCTGAATCACTCGGTTTTGATTTTTCTTGGAAAACCTGAGGTCACGTTGTCTCATTTTAATCCATCATGATATCCTTTTTATCTTTCCACTCCCCAGCTAAATTTTGTGTACAACCTGTCATTCCTCGATTCAGCGTGCAACTAATCTGCCACCTTTCAGTTTGTTCCGGCACCTATTTTGCACAGATTCATTATTTGTCATTCATTATTTGTCTTTCTCATAACTCATGTGTTTTGCAGCCACTTGTTCTAGCCTCAGCACCACCTGATGAGTTTCTGAAATGTTTAGCATTTGAATTGTCCATTATTTGTATGCAAAGTATATTTTGCTGAAGCCAGATGCAGTTCCAACCCTTCATTTTTCCACTGACAGTCCCAGCAGCAAGCAGGGATCACCATTTACCGGTAAATAGCTAGCTAGTAACACTAGAGATTGTCTAGCTACTATAGCTAGCCCTATATGTGAAATATGTGGGGTTTTTATGATTTTTAATGAAAATCTTGTGTAGATGTTGGCCTTGACTGAAAAAGACGCCATCTGGATGGCAGCTCATGTTACTCCAAAACCCTTTATATATTGTTCATGTTGCCTTCACAGATGTGCAAGTCATCCATGCCATGTGCACTAATGCACCCCCGAACCATTACAGAAGCTGGCTTTTGAAATGTGTGCTGATAAGCTAGATGGTCCATCTCCTCTTTAGTCCGGAGGATGATGATTCCCAGGTCTTTGATTCCCCAAAATAATTTAAAATTTTGATTTGTCAGATCACAGAACAGTTTGTCACTTCACCTCAGTCCATTTTAAATGAGATCGGGCCCAGAGAAGACGGCAGCAGTTCTGGATCTTGTTTATAAACTGCTCAAAGAAATTAAGAGAACACTTAAATCACAGTTCGGGTCTCAATGAACCAAATATATTAAAGGTCAAAATCTTGACTGTACATTGTGTAATTCGTTGAGACCAAAATTACGTAACAACAGTCAGTGGAAACCAAAATCACCAACCGCTTGAGGGCTGGGTTCAAACACACACTGAAAATCTAAGTAAACAATTGAAATCACAGGCTGTTCCAACTTGCATGAATTTCATCACGCAACTCATAATGTGAGTCAGTAGGGTGTATGGCCCCCATGTGCCTGTATGCACTCCCGACAACATCTGGGCATGCTCCTGATGAGACCGCAGATGGTGTCCTGGGGGATCTCCTCCCAGACCTGGATCAGGGCATCAGTGAGCTCCTGGACACTCTGTGGCGCTACTTGGTGTTGTTGCATGCACCGATACATAATGTCCCAGAGGTTCTAAATTGGATTCAGGTCTGGGGAACGTGAGGGCCAGTCAATGGCATCAATGCCTTTGTCATCCAGGAACTGCCTACACACTCTGGCCACATGAGGCCGGGCATTGTCCTGCACCAGGGGAAACCCAGGGCCCACTGCACCAGCATAATGTCTGACGATGGGTCTGAGGATTTCATCCCGGTACCTAACAGCAGTCAGGGTACCGTTGGCTAGCACATGGAGGTCTGTGCGACCGTCCAAGGATATGCCTCCCCAGACCATCACTGACCCACCACCAAACTAGTCATGCTGGATGATGTTGCAGGCAGCATAACGTTCACCACGGCATCCCAGACTCTTTCACGTCTGTCACATGCTCAATGTGAACCTGCTCTCATCTCTGAAGAGAACGGGGCGCCAATGGTGGACCTGCAGATTCTAGTGTTCTCTGGCGAGGTCCCACTAGAGGACGTCGGGCCCTCATGCGGTTTATTTCTGACAGGTTGGTCAGAAACATGCACACCAGTTGCCTGCTGGAGGTCATTTTGTAGGGCTGTGGCAGTGCTCCTACTGTTCCTCCTCGCACAAAGAAGCAGATACCGGTCCTGCTGCTGGGTTGATGCCCTTCTATGGCCCTGTCCAGCTGTCCCCGTGTTGCGGCCTGTCTACTGGTATCTCCTTCATTCTCTTGAGACTGCACTGAGAGACGCAGCAAACCCTCTTGCGACCATTCTTTTTTTGGGGGTCAAACTATATAGAATAGTCAAAAAAAATATGAATTACAGGATTTGTTTGTTCAAAATGGTTAATGAATTTTATAAATATAAGAATGTGTTTGTACTGAAGGTCTTATCATAGGAATAAAAAACGATTAAGAAAAGAATACTATTATTATAAGAATACTAATACTATTATTATAATACTATTATTTCTACTAAGAACTATTATTTCTAAGAAGACAGGCTATAATATTTTCATTCGTTTATTAGGCACTACAAATATATAAAATGAAAATTACACAGCCAGTCTAAAGGTGACATGAAATGTCTGTTGGTGACATGAATATGTTATCGAAAAACCGAGAGGAGTTATTAGAAAAAGACGAGGTACATTTCTCCAAACGAATAGGCAATGTGAATGGCGCGACTTTTCAGGTCACTCCCAGGGGTTCTGGTTGATTTGAGTTGATTTCAACGTCAATGCATAGCTCTAGTCTCCTAGATTGCTGGCATATAAGGTTTGTCTATAGGTGACATGAATAAGTTATCAAAAAACTGAGAGGAGTTATTAGAAAAAGATGAGGTCCTTTTCTCAAATTTATTGGGTACAAAAACAGGGCATCTTTGCAGGACTCTCCTGGGGGTTCTAGTGGTGTTAACGAGTTGATGTTGAGTAGCCTATATCGTTTGTATTATGTTTCAATAATAGCCTAATTAATTTGTTGAATGGTCATGGAAATCGTGTATTTCATTTGTAAGTTCATTCAAATTCAACCATGGCTCTGATCATACATCTGGGAGTATCGCCCGTTCATCCATTGACGTTGTGCATTCAGTGAGGGCTGATTAGTGCCTGGGTACCATTAGTGGCTGCATGGGTGCCAACGCTAAGTGGCGTGTGCTTTTGTCGGAAAACGGGATAAAAAATAACAGGTAAATAGTCTCTAAATAGTTTTCCATTTATGAGTTTAGATTTCTGACAATGGAACAATGTAATATACGCCTATTTAGGAAAAATAATGGAACTTTCAAAATGGCAGTTTTATTTTAATTACTAACGCCAATTGGCGTAGGCATACCGATAATGCAGTGCCATCTGAGGGCCTGAAGATCACGGCCATCCAATATTGGTTAGGGTTAGTGTTACCCTTGCATACAGAGAGTTCTCCAGATTCTCTGAATCTTTTAATGATATTATGTACTGTAGGTGATGAGATTTCCTAACTCTTCGCAATTTTACGTTGAGAAACATTATTCTTATATTGTTGCACTTTTTGCCTGCGCAGTCTTTCACAGAGTGGTGAACACCTCCCCATCCTCATTTCTGACATTTTTAATACCCAATCATGTCACTGATCTGTTGTCAAATGACCTAATCAGTTGTGTGATATTCCACCAGGTTTAGTTTTTTAGCAATACACAACTTTTTCAGTCTTTTGCTGCCTCTGTCCCAAATTTTTTGAAACATGTTGCTGGCATCAAATTCAAAGTGGGCGTATATTTGCCGGACCGGGTAAGCAGAGCCGGCCAAGAAGAGCGAATGTCTCTCACTGAGTGAGTGAGTGACTGACTGACTGACTGAGTCCCCCTTGTTAAATAGCGTAGTGGTTTGAGAAGCGGACCTGTAGACTATAGGTCCCGCGTTCGTATCTCCTCAGGCAAAGCGAAGTACGCATTATGAATTATTCTGTATAGACGAACACTTTGCTGGCTAAAACCTTTAGTATCTACATTATAGTAAGCCTGAAATAAAACAGTTTACGGTTATATTGCGACTGTTTGCGTTTTGGGTCAGGATAGACAAACACATTTGCTGGCTACAACATACAGTTGTTACATTATAGTAAGCCTTAACTAAAACTGTATACGGTTATATTGTGACTGTTTCTGGCATGGAAAAGTTAATCTTCAGTCTTGCTAGCAATTGCTCAATACTTATGATTATTCCTAGAAAGTTAGTAGATACTAGTAAGCCTATTACTGGCTAATAAGCTGTTAAAACGGCCAGTGGCAAAAGCCATACAGTTCCTAGACGCTATGGTGGAGGGAAACTTAATAAGAAACGTTAGTCAGTTTAACACAATGCTCAATGGTGTCTAGTGACTGCTGAAATGTGTAATGCCGTGGCGTAGTGGTTAACGGCAGTGCCTCTCACGTGGAAGACCTAAGTTCGAATCTATTGAGAGCAACGACATTTATTAATTTTATTTGTGGGCCGCAATAAAACTGTTTACGTTTATACAGTATTGCGACTATTTGGTAGATTCCACGATTGTCTCGTCTTTTCACTTGATGAAAAAGTTAGTCATCGTCACCTTTATTGATAGTTATTGTATCAATGTCATTCACGAAATAAAAGAAAAAAGTACGTTGTTATGCCATGAAAGAAAAAAATACGTTCTTATGCCATGAAATGAAATAGCTTTGGCAGAATTGAGCAATTGCTAGCAATTGCTCAATTCTTATGACTATTCCAGTAAGTTAGTAGATAATGGCAAAGCCTATTACTGGCTAATACGTTGTTAAAACGGCCAGTGGCAAACGCCATACAGTTCATAGACGCTATTTGTGGTGGACGTACACTTAGTAAGAAACGGTAGTCAGTTTAACTGTATCAATATCATTCACGAATGGCCAATTAATTGTTAAAATGGCCAGTGGCAAAAGAGGATTTGTTCAGGGTAGACACCAGAGGCTATTTTGACACCCGTCAAATGTACAGATCTGTGGTGTAGTGGTTAATGACACAGCCTTCTACGTGGACGACCCGGGTTTGAATCTCGGGAGGGTAACACTTTATATTGCGGGCCGGCTGAACTAGGCTTGCCTGGTTTCTTGTTTTCAAGAAACAATAAAATGTCTCAGTTTCAACATTTGATATGTTGTCTTTGTGCTATTTTCTATTGAATGTAGGGTTTAAATGCATTATTGCATTCGGTTTATATTTAAATTTTACGCAGTGTCCCAACTTTTTTGGAAACTGGGTTTTATAATGGATCATTGCTAAGAAACATGTAAATGAAGTTATGCCTATTCAGTGTGGCAAATGCGTTTCGAGGAAAGATTCTCTTTTCAGCAAATGCTGTTTTTAATATACTTATTGTCGAGTGTGATCAAATCACTACACTTAACAGCTTAATGATACTGCAGGATCATTATTCATTGAACTGAAGTGAAACTAAAACCACTGTGCATACACTTTAAAGTAAATCCAACAGCCGTAAACGCGAATATAAACGCTGATTTAGGAGACATGGGAGAGGCTGTAGATTGGTTGTTTTTTTCTGCAGATTGAGCTATTAGCGGTTCAGCTTCCGATTTCTGGTGTGTTTTTTTGGCTGCCCCTTGAAAGTTGACGAGTCGAATCATCATTCTGAGACCCCTCAGTCAACTGAGATTCTTCAAGTTTTTTTTCTCAGTCAAATCAAAAGTTATCAAATCAAGAGCTTTACCATAATTGTAGAAGTAGGCCTATATTTTATATTCTTGCAGGGTAAGCTGGGGCTCTTGCATCAGAAAGAATCTGCATGACAACATGCGCAACATAAATGCTTCGTTGTCTGCCACTCTGCCTATGATCATCGATATGAAAACACGCCACCTCCAAGAGAATGACAGTGCAGCCACTAAAGCACTGAAGGGCAAGCTCACTGCTGATTTTGACAGGAGGTGGGAGCTGACAGGGAGACTTGTTCATAGCAGTATATATATGCAAGCCGCAGTTCTTGATTCGCGTTTTAAAAAACACTCATTCTTAGAGGATGTTCAACGTGAACAAGCAGCCTACATGTGCATCTCAAAAAATCAGAATGTTGTGGAAAAGTTAATATTTTCCGTAATTCAAATCAAAACATGACACCTTCACATATTCTAGATTCATTACACATAAAGTGAAACATGTCAAGTCTTTTTTGATTCAATCTTGATGATTACGGCTTACAGCTCATGGAAATCAAAAACCCAGTATGTCAAAATATTAGAATAAAAAATTTATAATACAGAAATGTCGACCTGAGTAGAGCTCTGCGGCGAGGCATGGAGGCAATCAGCCTGTGGCACTGCTGAAGTGTTATGGAAGCCCAGGTTGCTTTGATAGCGGCATTCAGCTTGTTTGTGTTGTTGGGTCTGGTGTATCTCATTTTCCTCTTGACAGTACCCCATGGATTCTCTATGGGGTTTAGGTCACGTAAGTTGGCTGGCCAATCAAGCACAGTAATACCATGGGCAGCAAACCAGTTACCTGTCTTTTTGGCACTGTGGGCAGGTGCCAAGTCCTGCTGGAAAAGGAAATCAGCATCTCCATAAAGCTTGTCAGCAGATGGAAGCATGAAGTGCTCTAAAACCTCCTTGGATTCTATGCCTCTCCACTCTTCCTCTAGACTCTGGGAACCTGATTTCCAAATGAAATGCAAAAGTTACTTTCATCTGAAGAGAGAACTTTGGACCACTGAGGAATGGTCCAGTTATTTTTCTCCTTCACCCATGTAAGAGGCTTCTGACTTTGTCTCTGGTTCAGGAGTGGCTTGACACTAGGAATGCGACACTTGTAGCCCATTGCCTGGACACGTCTGTGCATGGTGGCTCTGACTCCAGCCTCAGTCCACTCCTTGTGAAGCTCCCCCAAGTTTTTGAATTGGCTTTGCTAGACAATCCTCTCAAGGCTTCGGTCATCCCTTTTGCTTGTGCACCTTTTCCTACCGCACTTTTCCCTTCCACTGAGGGTGTCAATGAGTGTCTTCTGGACAACTGTCAAGTCAGCAGTCTTCATCATGATTGTGGTTGTGTTTATTGAAGGCTCAGGGAGTTAATTAGCTGATTAGAGCTCTTCTCAGGTCGACATTTCTGTATGGTAAATATTTTATTCTAATATTCTGAGATACTGGATTTTTGATTTCCATGAGCTGTAAGCCATAATCATCAAGATTGAAAGAAAAAAGTCTGGAAATGTTTCACTTTGTGTAATGAATGTAGAATGTATGAAGATGTAACTTTTTGATTTGAAGTGAGGGAAAAAATTAACTTTTCTACAATATTAGAATATTTTGAGATGCACCTGTATATGACACGGTGGAAAATCTGGCCGAGGCTGTCTCAAAACACTGCAAATCGAACGCGAGGACAGCAGCACAGAGACATCTGAGCCTCCACCAAAAAAGAAAAAGGATGACAAGGAGAAGGAGATATCAGCAGCAGCATGGCTGTCAACTGATGTAGAACAAGAAGAGGGACTGTCACTGTTTCAGCACGAAATGAAGGGATACCTGCAGAATCAAACAAAAGTTGATGCGGGCCACTGAACTGGTGTAGAAGAAACGAGGACCACTGTCCAAAGCTGTCCACAGCAGCCAAACGTGTACTTTGCATCCCCTCCACACAAAGTTTACGCTAGACTTTGTTTTGATGACCAATATGGCCATTAAAATTCCAGAATTCCGGCCATATAGACCAGCTACCGAACATGTTTAAAATAGCCATATACAGTTGTGCTCATAAGTTTGCAAACCCTGGCAGAAAATGTGAAATTTTGGCATTGATTTTGAAAATATGACTGATCATGCAAGAAAACTGTCTTTTATTTAAGGATAGTGATCATATGAAGCCATTTATTATTACATAGTTGTTTGGTTCCTTTTTAAATCATAATGATAACAGAAATTACCCAAATCGCCCTGATCAAAAGTTTACATACCCTTGAATGTTTGGCCTTGTTACAGACACACAAGGTGACACACACAGGTGAAAATGGCAATTAAAGGTGAATTTGCCACACCTGTAGCTTTTTAAATTGCAATTAGTGTCTGTGTATAAATAGTCAATGAGTTTGTTAGCTCTCACGTGGATACACTAAGGAGGCTAGATAGCCGAAAAGAACTGTCAAAAGACCTGGATAAGGTAATGGAACTTTATAAAGATGGAAAAGGATATGAAAAGATATCCAAAGCCTTGCGAATGCCAGACAGTACTGTTCAATCACTTATTAAGAAGTGGAAAATTCAGGGATCTCTTGATACCAAGCCAAGGTCAGGTAGACCAAGAAAGATTTCAGCCAAAACTGCCAGAAGAGTTGTTCGGGATACAAAGAAAAACCTACAGGTAACCTCAGGAGAAATAAAGGCTGCTCTGGAAAAAGACGGTGTGGTTGTTTCAAGGAGCACTATATCATGATACTTGAACAAAAATGAGCTACATGGTTGAATTGTCAGAAAGAAGCCTTTACTGCGCCAAGGCCACAAAAAAGCCTGGTTACAATATGCCCGACAACACCTTGACACGCCTCACAGCTTCTGGCACACTGTAATTTGGAGTGACGAGACCAAAATAGAGCTTTATGGTCACAACCATAAGCGCTATGTTTGGAGAGGGGTCAACAAGGCCTATAGTGAACAGAATACCATCTCCACTGTGAAGCATGGTGGTGGCTCTCAGATGTTTTGGGGGTGTGTGAGCTCTAAAGGCACGGGGAATCTCGTGAAAATTGATGGCAAGATGAATGCAGCATGTTATCAGAAAATACTGGCAGACAATTTGCATTCTTCTGCACGAAAGCTGCGCATGGGACACTCTTGGACTTTCCAGCACGACAATGACCCTAAGCACAAGGCCAAGTTGACCCTCTAGTGGTTACAGCAGAAAAAGGTGAAGGTTCTGGAGTGGCCATCTCAGTTTCCTGACTTTAATATCATCGAGCCACTCTGGGGAGATCTCAAACGTGCAGTTCATTCAAGACGACCAAAGACTTTGCATGACCTGGAGGCATTATGCCAAGACGAATGGGCAGCTATACCACCTGCAAGAATTTGGGGCCTCATAGACAACTATTACAAAAGACTGCATGCTGTCATTGATGCTAAAGGGGGCAATACACAGTATTAAGAACTAAGGGTATACAGACTTTTGAACCGGGGTCAGTTCATTTTTTTCTTTGTTGCCATGTTTTGTTTTATGATTGTGCCATTCTGTTATGACCTACAGTTGAATGTGAATCCCATAAGAAATTAAAGGCATGTGTTTTGCCTGCTCACTCATGTTTTCTTTACAAATGGTACATATATTACCAATTCTCAAAGGGTATGCAAACTTTTGAGCACAACTGTAATAGCCTACATTTAAACAGCAATAACACACAAATGCTATGATCCAAAAAATGTTTTTTATTTAAATTAGTCAGCAGAATGAACTCTTCACAATCTTTGCAAACTGAGCATATAGGCTACAACTAGGGCTGTCATTGCCTGATCAAAATCATTTGAGCCAGATCACAATTATGTTTATAGACTACTTTTTGCACAATATTTTTATTCCAAATTCATGTTTCCAATCTGAATAAGAGATTTTGAGGCAAATGTCAGAAACGTGTCAACAAATACCATGCGAATTATGTTCGTTTCCATAGGATGTCAGAGCGTTTGACAGCTCTGCGGAAAGTTATAGGCGCAGATAATTCACTGAAACTCATTAGCTTCTAAGTTTCAGTATGTTTAAATCTAGTTTAGAATTGTTTTGCAATGCACCATAATGTAGCCTAATTTTGCAACATTAGTATTTAATAGACAAACACGTTTCAGTCGCTTATTTGTTGCATCAACTCTGATCGACCAAAGGAAAAAACACTCAACCGTGTGTAAAACTAAGTAAGTCAAGGTAAGGAAAAGGGTATCTTGTTCTCTTTGTTATTTTCCCCGTATATTCGCCTTTTACAATATTTGCTTAGAAACTAATACTTCACAAAAGACAGGCTGCAGAACCATGAAATATTGATTTTTATTCGATGAGGTACACCTCCAATACATAATGGAACAACAACCACCTGCACTTGATAACAAACCGAAGCAAGAAGGAAAACAAAATCCTCAAAAAAGAAAGAATCATCCACCGATACCGATGATTTACTTACCCTTGATGTGGAAATTTCTGCTCTGGCTGCAGTCCACTCTGCAATCGAAAGCTGCACAAAGAAGTTGCTGGCCTCCGAGCTAGCTTGGAGTACAGTCAAGCAGAGATCCTCACCCTGCAGAAAGACAACAAATTGCTCACGGCCACTATCAAAACTATAGACTTGAATATGATGAGGTTACAAGCTGAAAATCGATTGCTAAGGGAATCTCTGTTGGATTTGCAAACAAGGGAAATGAGAGATAATAAAATGAATTGATTTTCTCCGGCATCCCAGAAGTCCTGAACGCAGATAACCCTGAAAATGTAGTCAAGCATTTTTTACACACCTCACTCAGAATAACAACTGATATCATAAACAAAATAACTTTTCACTGGGTGCATAGACTTGGATCGCAGAACAAATGACCACAAGCGCCCGCGAACAATCATTGTAAAGTTTGAACACTACAAACAAAAGCAAATGATTAAGAATAAAGACAGAGAACTCAAAGGGACACAATTCAGCATGAACAATCAGTTTCCACAAGAAATAAATGATCGGAGATGAATGCTTTACCCCATTCAAAAAAGCGAACGAGCAAAACGATAAAGGGCATATATTATAGTGGACATACTATTTATAGATGGGCAATTATTCCGTGATCAAAAAGTGACACCATGGCTATTCTAGAAATCACATCTGTACTTCTGTAATACCATTAGTAGTACCAATACAATGACAATAAAAAAAAAATACAAACAACACAATGCCACACTGAACATGCATAAACACTCTACCCCTAAACGCTCCTGTCTTTAGCTAACAGAATTATACAGTCACATTTTCTACACCTAGTTATTTTAATGGTTGGTGAGTGTAGCACATCAAGTTATAATTGCAATGGCTTAGCTGAATGCAAAAAAGAAAAATTATATTCACATGGCTAAAGGAGAAAGACTACAGGAAACTCATTCAACAATTTCTGATGAGCAGGTATGGCAAAAAGAATGGGGAGATGTAATGAATGCATGCAGAGCAGGTTGGATGGAGGGATGGATCCAAGCGCAGAGCGCAGGACTTTTATTGGGGGAAACAACAGTGCAAAAAGGGACAGGCTGTAGCTAAGTCAAAGGGCAGGCAGATGGTCGGTAACTGGGTAATCAACGTAGATAGGAGGCTGAAATACAGTGGGGGAAATACAAGGAGGCGGTCAGTAGGATGGCGAAGGTCGGGATACCAAAACAGACTTTTACGATTCTCAGATCAAAAACTGAATGCTCAGGAAAAGAATGCTCAGTAATGTTGCACACACAAACAATACCTCACAATGACTGACAGCACACACAGAACTCATATAGGGGGGTAAACGAGACAGGTGCAAACGATAATGGTAAATGAATAGGCTACGTTCAAAACAACGAAAGAAAACAGGGCAGAACAGGGCACATTCATGACCAAACGCAAAACCAAAACCAAATACAAAACCTCACAGAAGGGCATATATACTATAACTGGGATCTTTCAAATTCTATGGGGGTTTCAAATTCACGATTTTAGTACACAGCATAGCAGACTTAAAGGTAAAAAACAATTAAAGACGCACGTGGAAGGTGGATCATTCTTAACTTGGAACTAAATGATAAACAGTTATGTCTCATTAACTTCTATGATCCTAACAAAGATGATCCACACTTCTTTGCAGACATATACAGAAAACATTAATGATAATGTTATAATGGTGGGGGATTACAACACTGTCCTTAATACATCAAAGGATAGCAAAGGCCACCACATAACAAACTATCACCCACGGGCACTTAAATTACTGATATTATGGACACAGAAGATCTAGTTGATGTATGGAGGTTAAAAAACCCAGACAGGGTGAGATATACTTGGAGGAGGCAATTGCAGGCCAGCCGATTGGATTATTTTCTCATTCCATTCTCAGCTGTCCCAAAAATTTAAAAAATTCTGATAGAAGATGGAATCTGCTCGGATCACCATTTAATTGGCATCTACTTCGCTCTGACTGAATTCCCAAGTGTACAAGGATACTGGAAGTTCAATCAATGCCTTTTAAAGGATAAATCATTTGTGACCAGAACGAGAGAATCTATTACTAATTTTCTGTGGACAGTATTGACTCCGCAGATCCTCATGTGGTAAGGGATTCATTCAAATGCACACTTAGAGGCCACTCAATACTAAATTCTGCAACAAATAAGAAAAAATACCTGGCAAGGGAAAATAAACTAAAGACAGAGATAGAGAATCTATTAGTTGAGTTTGGGAGTTGTCGGAACAATCAAAAAAATATACAAAACAAATTAGAAATTAAAGCTGCAAGCAGCATTTCAGGGGGCCAAGCGGGGCACAGGAAGCAACTCACTACATGCTCTCACTAGAGACTTTTTTGCTATTTAAAAATGCCCAATGCCAGTAGTTGTCCGGATGTCCAATCGAAGAAGAGGAAATCAAAACAAAATCAAACAAAAAGACCTTGAAACCAGAAAGGTAACCAGGCAACCCTAGTTCAGCCAGCCCATAATTAGAAGGGATGAATATAGTTGTCCCTGGCAGGTTTCAATCTGCGGTTTTCTATGTGGCAGACTGTCTTTAACCATTATGCTATTCAAACAGCAGGAATGCAACTTTTACCTCAGCCATTACATTTTTGCTGAAATAATGTGGACAACAGAACATTTATTAACGGAACTAAAGTGTTCTCTTGTACAAAGATTACTGTAGATGGCTCGCTAATAGCTATACAGTACCTATAATGAAAACAATGACTCCAATCACTCCATGGCTGGTTCGTTTATTTAGGAAACAATAACAGTATAAAAGGGTCACGTAATATAATTATTCTCTTAAACATATGAGAATCATTGTATTACGGAGTGGATATATATTGTTGTGCAACAGCTGAAAAGTACCGCTTGGATAAACATTTCTGAGAGCCAAGATTTGGACCATCTGAGAGGGGAATCGAACCGGTGTCATAATTGAAAGACAGGGATGTTCCTACTACACCACAGGGCTTGCTGGTGGTTAGTACCTCCATATAGTCTCCAGGGGTTATGATCTATATTACCCCAAAAAGCATACACAGATGCATACTTCGAAAATCCACCAGAAATATTTGCGATGTAACCGTAAACAGTTTTGTTTTAGGCTTACTATAACATAGCTATTGATGGTTGTAGCCAGCAAAGTTTCTGTCTATTCTGAACAAATCCTAATGAATGATTTGTTTTGTCTGCAGTAAGTCTCGAACACTGGTCAGCTACATGAGCAGTCCGTGTCTCTAACCACTAAGCTGTTTAACAAGGGTAGTTAGCCAGTCACTCAATCACTCAGTAAGAGACATTCGCTCTTCTTGCTGGACCGCTTATGCACTTATGCGGTCCAGCAAAAACAATGTGTGTATAGAGGGGAGAACGTGTGTGTGTTATGTGTAGAGATACGGAACATAGTGTTTGTGGGGGAGGAGTGCGGTCTCTTAGATTTAAATGTCTGTATGCTTTGTGACAGGAGAATGTGTGTGTGATATTATGTGGAGATATAAGAGAGGGTGTAAAGAGAGACGAGAAAGTGTATTCAGTGGGAGGGAGTAGAGGGTAGGGTAGGAATATGTGTGTGGAGCAGAGAGTTTGTCTTGGTGAGGAGTGGGGGGAGGAGAGTGTGGATTGTCTGTGAAGAGAGAATATAATATGTGTGTGATAGTGTGGAGGGAGGAGATCGTATGGGCGTCAAGGAGAATGTGTTTGGGAGGTTGTGGAGACAGAGGAGATGATGGAAATCAAGTGTCTAAGACACACCATGATGTGTTTTTGTGTGTTGAAAGAGAAAATAATGTGTGTTGGGGGGGTGTACGGGGTAGGGGGTCGAGAAAGTGGAGATGGTTTACATTAAGTATCAAAGATACATCATGTACTGATTAACTTCAACAGCAAATTTTATGTGTCAAATTTGTATGGCAGAATTTCTGTGAATATCTTAACATCTGTGACGTTTCTAGCTGCTATAAAGCCATTACATTGTGTATAGGTGCGAAGTGTCAAAGACATTCGCCACCTTGCGTTCGCTACCTAGCATTAGCCACCTAGTGTTAGCAACATTGCTTTAGCCACCTAGCATTAGCCACATAGCGTAAGCCACCGTTTGTAAGATGAAAAACGTGTTCTGGGATATTTTGTCTTTTTTGCAGAAATGCCTTCTTGAATTTGTGAACTTCAATGTGACTTAATAACTAACTAGTATGCGAAGTGTAAATACGAATATAATGTAAAACTCAAACCCTTGTTTAACCACTGGAAAATACACAACTTTTCCTGTATTGGCTGAGATATTGAAGGGGCTGGACATGCTGACATACTGAGTTCTGATTGGTCTATCAAGTCACCAGCTTATAACGCGACTACTTGGTCAGTATCATTGCAATCCCGGGAATTTCAAACATGGACAAGTGCGAACGCGTTCCTAGAGCTCTCAATCACTTCCCTGAATTTAGCTGCCTTTGTTAACAAATCTGAGTGGGAACAAGTTGTGAGAGAATGCTTTCTGGAGGACAATGATGCCATTACCCTCTCAGACTCAGAAGATGAATCGGACAACGATGAGTAAACCCCAGACTTGGATACTGTCCAAAACGTTGTCAGAGAACGAGAGTTGTACAGTGTTGTCACAGATGTTGACCGTGTGATGGAATCAGTGGAAAATTCTGCAGTGTTGGAGAAGGAAATTGACAAAATACAGGCATTTCATTGCAAATGCGGAGATGGCCTATAAGAAAACGCTGGCTCGTCTTGTATAAAACAACTGTCTATGGATTACTTTTACAAACAAAGGGCAACCATGGCATCCATGACAGAGACAGTGGAAGTCAACAGTGGGTAAGTCTAATGTTTGCTAACTAGCTACAGAATTCCTTTTCAGAAAGTTGTCAAAGTCCTTTGCATTGCTAGTTATCTAGCTATAGCTACTGACATTACTGTTATCGTTAGCTAGCTAGGTAGCAACGTTAACTTACGAGCTAGCTAACATTTCCTGGTGTCTAGCTTGTTCGTTGGGTAGCTAGCTTTGCCTGATGATTAGCTATACTTGATGCTCGATTGGATTGAGATCTGGGGAATTTGGAGGCCAAGTCAACACCACTCATTGTTGTGTTCCTCAAACCATTCCTGAACCATTTGTGCTTTGTGAAAGAGGCCAATGCCATCAGGGAATACCGTTGCCATGAAAGGGTGCACATTGTCTGCAACGATGCTTAGGTAGGTGGTACGTGTCAAAATAACATCCACATGAATGGCAGGACCCAAGGTTTCCCAGCAGAACATTGCCCAAAGCATCACACCGCCTCCGCCAGCTTGCCTCCTTCCCATAGTGCATCCTGCTGCCATGTGATCTCTAGGTAAGCGATGCACATGCACCCGGCCATCCACATGATGTAAAAGGAAACGTGATACATCAGATCAAGGCCACCTTCTTCCATACTCCGTGGTCCAGTTCTGATGCTCACGTGCCCATTGTAGGCGATTCGGCAGTAGACGGGTCAGCGTGGGCACCCTAACTGGTCTGCGGCTACACAGCCCCATATACAACAAACTGTGATGCACTGTGTGTTCTGACACCTTTCTATCAGTACCAGCATTAACTTTTTCAGCAATTTGAGCTAAAGTAGCTTGTCTGTTGGATCTGACCACACAGGCCAGCCTTTGCTCCCCACATGCATCAATAAGCCTTGGCCACCCATGACCCTGTCGCCGGTTCACTGCTTGTCCTTCCTTGGACCACTTTTGATAGGTACTGACCACTGCAGACCGGGAACAACCCACAAGGGCTGCACTTTGGAGATGCTCTGAGCCAGTTCGTCTAGCCATCACAATTTGGGCCTTGTCAAAGTCTCTCAGATCCTTACGCTTGCTCATTTTTCCTGCTTCTAACACATCAACTTTGAGGACAGAATGTACACTTGCTGCCTTATATATCCCACCCACTGACAGGTGCTATGATAACGAGATTATTAGTGTTATTCACTTCACCTGTCATTGGTCATAATGTTTTGTTTTGTTTACCAAAATCAATATTGTGAGAATTTAACGCCTCAACTTTTAAAGTTATCCATTTTATAAAATGAATTGGCAAAGTGGTTTCATGGTTTAATGTTTACTAGATAACAAATAATTATTCTAGTATTAACTAGACGCAAGTTCATGCTTAAAGTAAAGTATTCACATAAGCCTCTTCTATGTATTTTCTAGGTGAAGGGCATTGCTTATCCGAGTGGTTGCAGTCAGATTGATTAGGAAAAGAAGATGCAAAAAGAAGAGTAAGAGCAAAAAGGGAAAGAAATTGTCTCACTTTTAAGGCAATACAGAAAGTTTGTTAGTTGCAGTTGTCTTTGTATGTTGTTTGTTTCATATGCAAGTTCATATGCAAAATGCATGGATTGATTAAACATTTTGTTTTAAATATACAGCTCTGGAAAAAATTAAGAGACCACTTCTAATTTTTCTTAAATCAACATCTCTACTAAAAACAATGCATCTTTTTTGGTTATTTTGACCAGTTGTTATTTTCTACAAATAAATACTCTAAATGACCATATTTTTATTTGGAATTTGGGAGTAATGTTGTCAGTAGTATATAGAATAAAACAAAACTGTTCATTTTACTCAAACACATACCTATGTATAGTAAAACCAGAGAAACTGATAATTTTGCAGTGGTCTCTTAATTGTTTCCAGAGCTGTATTTAAAGCAAGTGTTCATCTTACATTTCGAAATAAAAGATGCAGGTTTTGCTTCAACAAATGACATTTTGACATTTAAATTCTAACAGTTGCACCCAGATGCAGCTAGGCCATCCCCAATGCAGCCTGTATGTTTTGTAGTACGGATATCTTTCTATGGGGAATAAAAGTACTGGTCAATTGCTTGGAAATAGGAGGGAAGATCTTTACTTGAGTTTGCAGGGACAATGCCTGGCCATTACACTGTAACTACGCAGATAGCAAAATGGAAACGTTGTTGACATTATAAAGAATCAATTGGTAGAGAAAAGGGGTTGTAGAAAGGGGAAAGAAGAGGGGTAATACTGATATATTGCATAGTAATTTGAGGACTGCCATTTGCATTGCAACTACGCAAAGTAATATAGAGCTTACAGGTAAGTAAAGGGAGCAGTTACAGAGGCATAACTGTAAAATTCAGACCATTATTAGAGGCACCAATATAAACATTTGTGAATAGAACAATGAATGTCCAAGGAACCGGTAGGTACACTAGAAATACACATGAAATAAAAGGCTAAACATGTTTGAAAAAGGAGAAGGCTAATGCTGTATTGCAGGTTAATAATATAACAGCTTTGCAATATAACTACATGGTGTAGAATTGTAAATACAGAGGAATTTAACATCTGAGTTGGGGTGAAATAACAGTAATTTCAGCAAAGTAATAAAATACAGGAGTGCAACATATAAACTGTTGATGGGTGGTTGCCACATTCTGATGTGGTTGTAGTAGTCTTCATTCTGTAATGTTTTGTGGAACTTTCCTTAAGGTTTCCTTATTATTTCAGCATAAACAAGCAAAAGAAATGTGTAACTAGCATGCCCTTACCTAGTGCTGCTGTCTCAGTTACAAAGCATTTTCCCTACAACGTTCTTAGCAGCTACCTACTATATGCTTACTATTGATGTGTAGTTTCCATGTTGTTACACAGTTGTTTCCTCTTTGTTTCTATGTTGTTTCCTAGAAATTACTTAGTTATTACCTCTTTATTTCCATCCTGCCAAATAAAGTGCTACCATAAAATATTTTGTGAATACGGCCCAAGGTCTTTTAACTTGCTGAACTTACAGGGGATATAAAAAGTCTACATACCCCTGTTAAAATGCCAGGTTCTTGTGATGTAAAAGAATGAGACAAAGATAAATCATGTCAGAACTTTTTCCACCTTTAATGTGACCTATAATGTGTGACAATTCAATTGAAAAACAAACTGAAATCTTTGAGGGGGAAAAATGAAAAGAACACCTGTCAACGTACTTGCCTTGATTCATGCGTCCTTCACAAAGACAAATCTGCCCGATTCCAGCCTTGCTGAAGCATCCCCAGATCACATTAGACAACCAGGTTTTGGGCAAAGCTGAAAATCTGACTCGTCAGAGATGACCTTACTCTATTCCTCTACTGTCCAATCCTTATGGTCTTTTGCAAACTTCAGTCTGGCTCTTCTTTGCTTCTCATTGATGAAGGGCTTTTTTCTAGCTTTGCACGACTTCCGCCCTGCCCCTAGGAGCCTGTTTCGAACTGTCCTCGTCGTGCACTTCACCCCAGCTGCTGTTTGCCATTCTTTTTGTAGAGCACTTGATGTCAACCTACGGTTGTTGAGTGACATTCGAATGAGTTGACGGTCATCTCGGTCAGTGGACAGTCGTTTTCACCCTCTGCTAATCTGTAGCTTTGTGTCCCCAATGTCTGTTGCTTGACCTTGTTCTTATGAACCGCCATCTTTGAAATTTTCAGGATGGAAGCAACCTGATGCTCACTGTATCCCTCTGCCAGTAAAGCCAGAATTGAACCCTTCTTTTCCTCACTCAAAGCTTTTCTTTTCAACTCTTTTGTCATGCTGAATAGTTATTTTTTTATTCAAATTACCATTGAGGTACTACTTGCTCTGTTTTTGCCATCCAGCTGGTCCTATTGCAAGAGGATAGTGATGACCACAGTAGTGGGTTTTACAGCAGTGGTTTTTAAATTAGATTTGGTTCAGGTAATCACCTAATCAGTACCTTATTAAATAAAATTAGGTGTACCTGTGTTGAAATTTTACTGACACTGGAATGGAATGGCTGCCATACATGTAGAGATGCTGATTTAAGAAAAATTAGGAGTGGTCTCTTAATTTTTTCCAGAGCTGTATTTATAGACTTCCATACAGTGAGTGAATGTCTGGGCATAGACCTATGTTATGCAACAGGGACATCGCTAGAAAATCATGGATGGGGGGCTAAGCCTCATTTTGGGGGGTCTGGGCATACTTCCCAAAACATATTTTCATCATGTATTTTTAGAGTAACAATGGGTGTAAAATCTATCAAAATAAGGTTATTTTTAGTCAAGGTTGGCTAAAAGTATACCTGTCTCATAGTTTGTGTTAGACACTGATCTAATATGACTTAAATTCTATCTAAATAAAGAAATTAAAGTCCACTCTGCCTTCATCCATCCAACAACCAACAAAAGTCACAAAAACGGCTGTACTATGTAGCCAAAATACTTTTGTCAACTATAGTTTATAGTAAATGAACATCTACAGTATCTCACAAAAGTGAGTACACCCCTCACATTTTTGCAAATATTTGATTATAACTTTTCATGTGACAAGACTGAAGAAATGACACTTTGCTACAATATAAAGTAGTGACTGTACAGCTTGTATAACAGTGTAAATTTGCTGTCCCCTCAAAATAACTCAAGACACAGCCATTAATGTCTAAACCACTGGCAACAAAAGTGAGTACACTCATGTGACTCGTTAGTGATACAAGGTCTCAGGTGTGAATGGGGAGCAGGTGTGTTAAATTTGGTGTTATCGCTCTCACACTCCCTCATACTGGTCACTGGAAGTTCAGCATGGTACCTCATGGCAAAGAACTCTCTGAGGATCTGAAAACAAGAATTGTTGCTCTACATAAAGATGGCCTAGGCTATAAGAAGATTGCCAAGACCCTGAAACTGAGCTGCAGCACGGTGGCTAAGACCATACAGCGGTTTAACAGGACAGGTTCCACTCAGAACAGGCCTTGCCATGGTTGACCAAAGAAGTTGAGTGCACATGCTCAGTGTCATATCCAGAGGTTGTCTCTCGGAACAAAATCGTAAAAAAAATTATTATAATTAAAAAAAGAAACATTTAACAACCGGATCTCCCTTCCTCTGAACAGAATACGTTGCAATACGTTAACTTCAAACCCAAACAAACATGAACCTGTGAAACACAGTTTTGCAACTGTGTTCCTGATGATTATTAGTGACATACAAATGTTAGCTAGCATGTAATTTATGGGTAATTCATATTTTCAGTAGTTCATTAGTGTTGTCGCTAAAATATACGACCCCCTATTATCAGCCACCGTCCCCAATTATTGGCCACCTTACTATTTTTTTGAATTACATTATAATTTCTTTTCATTTGTATTACAAATGACAGACCTTAGTATTCTCTGAAGTGTCTACTAGAAAGTTGTAGCTAGCTTTCTTGCCTTCTGGTAAAGAAAAAAAAGACTGATCACTTTGATATTACATGATGTCTGATCTGTCGCGCACGTTGAATTTCACAAAATGCAACTTGTCTAAACCATTTCCATACATGACATTTTTGATCTCAAACAAATGTTTTAACCTCCATACATTTCTATAAAAATGGCAGTGGGCTAGCTGAAAGGTTATAGTAATTAGCAAAATGTACCGTTGCTTTCCAGTGCATTTACATTTTGAACCACTAGAAAGGTTAGCTGCTATTTACAGAAGACAGCTCGCTTCAGATGAGCAAGTTATGTTCAAAGCATCAAACTCAACTGAACATGCTGCCAAATGAACACGATTATATACAATTTCTATACAATTTGTAAGAAGTTAAATGTGATGGAAAGGTTGACGAAAAAAGAAATCACAAAGAAAGTATATTGACTGATATATTAATTTATTTAGTGGGGGCTAATTAATATTTTAGGGGAGCTTAAACCCCCGTAAAATAGGCCTAGCAACGTTCCTGTTATGCAATCCAAGCAGTCAGGACCGCAAAGCGTTTAACGCCAAATATAGCTACACAACTGAGCAGAGTTGGGCAAATTTTTTTTGGCAATTGAATAACTAAAATGTTTTGTGCTTGTATGTTATATTATTTGTTTCAGGACAATAAGCTCATTTTGACAATGATACTTGTGTTGATGGCACTGGCTGGCTGCCGCACCATTATTAGGCATCTTTCTATTTCTACTGTCGGTACTGACCAGTGGCGTAGGTGATGACGCCGGGCCAGTGATGCAACCTGTCCTTACAGCCCCCCCCAACCTCACAGCCGACGTCTGAATGTGATAACCACATAGAATACCACAATAAATAAATAAATGTATAAAAAATATTTATTATAGAGGCCGAGCACAGGCCCTCACGCACCACGGGCCCAGGTGCAGCCATGCCGCCTGCACCGCTGACAGCTACCCCACTGGCACTGACGGATCTTTCGGATACGGACGGGCATGGGTGTGTTTTTTGTTTTTTTCTACGGTGCTTTTCGGAACGGATCTGTTTTTCTTGTGATCCATTCAGAATGGTTCTAACATTTTTTTACTTTGATTTTATGCAAATTGTTAATTTAGTTAATTTCTGAACGGTTCCAAATTTTGGACCTGTGAAGACCTCTACTGTGAGGGGATCTCTGGGTCGGAGGTGACATCTTCTGTGTTTCATTCAAGTGCAGAACATTGTTCAATAGATAATCTGTGTTTAGGCAATCACTGCAAAGCCCTGCCCTCTGTCCTTCCCCTCCTTCCCTGTTTCCCACACCATCCAGTACTAAGCTACTAAAGCTGCTGCTGGAATCAGTCAGCCATGACCAGAAATTAGAAAGGTACCGTGAGGATGCATGAAATGGACTCTTTCTATACTAATTAGTGGATGAGACGGAAGAATGCACTCCTTGCTCTTTTTCGTAATACATCATATTATGGAGGAATACATTTTCTATATTCTGAAATTAATCAAAAAATACAGAAATACAATTCATTATATATTTATTTATGTTTTCAAGAATATGATCAGTTATATATGTATTGTAATTATTTCATTGTCTATTCTTTACTGTGATTATTATCATCCTTTGTCTCGTGCACTCACTGCAAATGCTGGATGGTGCTGTTCTGATGCTGCACTAGCCCCTTGTTAACATTGTGTCTATGTATTTTATTGGATACCTAATGAAAAGTGCAATTGCTGGTACTGTGGTATCACTTGTCTTAATAGTGATAAAAGAACAACACAGCACAGATACACTTCTCCGGGCCTTCCCTCCCTCCCTAGAGCACATTAATCAACAACATATATTGTGTTGTGAAATAAAGAATAATACAACAAATGAAAAGCAATGCCATGGCTAACCCAAAACCCTGTGACACCCAATATATTTTATTACAATCATTTTCAAAGTAGCCCAATTATGTTGCAATATAGCAAAAATGGCTATCCTACATCTCATTCCTGTGCTAATTGATTGACAGCTCACTGCATTGTTAGCTGTTGGCTGTCAAATGCCCAATTGCAGTGTTTCCAGCAAACAACACTGCAGCCCAATCCGAACCGCTCAATCTAACTAAAAGTCTGCCCTTGCAGACTTGAATTTTCACTGCTCGCACAAGAAAAAGAATACATAAATAATTAATATAAATAAACATATAAATTGTAAATGTATAAATTGTTATATTTCTGTATTTATTTCAGAATATGAAATATTTTTTCCTCCAAATTGTGTAAGGCTACAGTAGACTTAAATGTAATGGTAGACTATACTATAGAATATTTGATGTTGCATTCATGTCACCATTTTATATTGCAAAAAAACAAGTAATGCTTGTTTGCGGGAACATTATTGAAAGAACCTCTCAATATAACAAAAGGATTATCTTCATGTGTTTTGCCTGATGTTGGACATCCCTTATTGCAAACTGTGTAATGCATTACTCTACTGTTCCATTGATCTGTTCATTGGTCTGTTTTCCCTCACAGGAGTGTTCCTGATACCCTACCTGATTATTGGCATTGTGGGGGGGATTCCAATCTTCTTCCTGGAGATTGCATTGGGACAGTTTATGAAGGCTGGCAGCATCAACGTGTGGAACATCGCACCTCTATTTAAAGGTACTAAACATTTAGCAATTTCAGCATTTTGCCTGGCAGCCCTGAAACAAATATTAACTGGTCCTTTCCTTAGATTGTTACATGGTAATTTCTCCAGTGTTGAATCAACTGAGTGTTAAATTCTGGGCAAATGTGTTGAAGTGTTCTTATACTTAAAACATGACAATGTGACGAGCAAACTATATGGAAACGTGCAAATACCTATAAACACCATTTCAAGTTCACCATTTTAATGTAAAACCCTGTTTCCAAAAAAGTTGGGACGCTACGTAATATTCAAATAAAAACAGAATGCAGTGATGTGCAAATCATTTATACCTTTATTTAACTGTTAATAGTAAATGGGGTTGTATTAAGACAAATTATGTCAATGTTTCCCCTACTTTTTATATAAGTGTTTCCCCTAGATTTGGGCGCCGTCACGCCGACATCAATGTCACACAAGGATTGATGCCTGAAATGCTTCAAACGTGTTGTTAATGTATCCTAAAAACGTCCTCCTTGTACATCAGTCTCTCTTGCTTGTAAACTTTATTTTTTCATCATTATTTGACAATATTTTCTTGACATAATTAATTAATAATAACCTACAGTGGATATAAAAAGTCTACACACCCCTGTTTAAATGCCAGGTTTTTGTGATGTAAAAGAATGAGACAAAGATAAATCATGTCAGAACTTTTAATGTGACCTATAATGTGAACAATTCAATTGAAAAACAAACTGAAATCTTCGAGGGGGAAAAATGAAAAATAAAAACCTTACAATAACAGAAAAAGGCGGTGGCCCCGCCTCAGGACCGAGAATGCACACAGGGCCAGGAGCGGGGGGGAGGGGGGGGGATTGACAGGGGCTCGTCTTCCCACCCCTCCAGGGGTAGCAGGGACTTGGGCGGCGGCAGCCCGCGGAGCAGGGACTGGGGCGGCGGCAGGCTGCATAGCAGGGACTGGGGCGGCGGCAGGCCACAGAGCTGGCACGGGCGGCGGCAGGCCGCGGAGCAGGCACGGGCGGCGGCAGGCTGCGGAGCAGGCACAGGGGCTACAGATACACTACAGATACAAAATACCCTAAACACTGAAACATAGAATGCCACAACACAACAAGGACGGGGAGAAAATGCCTGAACTAAATACACGGGCTAACAAGGTGAACATAAACAGGTGGGGGCTAAACACAGGTGAAAGGAATAAACCGATTAACTGAAACGAGAACAGGAAAGACCGAACAAGGACATGACAAACCAAGAACACACAGAAAAGACCAAACAAGGACATGACAAACCAAGAACACACAGAAAACACCAAGCGGAACAGTCCCATCCGGCTGGCACGGTTACAATATCCACTTATTTGGAATGTAGTGGATCTGATGGAATGTTTTGATTGTTTGTTAAATATGCAGAATGTAGTTTGACATTGTCTTGCTGAAATAACCAAGGCCTTCTGTGAAAACGACATCATCTGGATGCCATGTGCACTAATGCACCCCCATACCATCATGGGTGCTTGCTTTTGAACTGTGCGCTGATAACAAGCTGGATAGTACCTCTCCTCTATAGTCCGAAGGATGCGGCGTCCATGATTCACAAAAATAATTTCCCATTTTGATTAGTTAAACCACAGGACAATTTTCCACTTAGCCTCAGTACATCTCTAATGAGCTTGAGCCCAAAGAAGGTGGCGACGATTCTGGATCTTGTTTATATATGGTTTCTCCTTTGCATGGTAGAGTTTTATCTTACGTTTGTGGATGCAGCAATGTACTGTGTTCACACACAGTACATGTTCATGAGCCCATGCATTGATTTCCACACAGAATCGTGTCTGTTTCTGAATCTTTTAATGATAAAATGTACCGTAGATGATGAGATCCCCAAACTCTTTGCAGTTTTACATTGAGAAACAGTATTCTTAAATTGTTGCACTATTTTCCTGCGCAGTCTTTCACAGAGTGGTAAACCCCTCCCCATCCTCACTTCTGACAGGCCCATCCTCTCTGGAATGATCTTTTAATTCCCATTCATGTTACTGACCTGTTGCGAATTGACCTAATTAGTTGTGTTATATTCCACCAGGTTTAGCTTTTTATCATTTCATAACATTTCCTGTTGAAGGAACTGAATTTTGACCCATTTTAGATTAATTCCAAATAGTCAATGAATTAATATAACAAATTAATTTAATATATAAAGAGAGTACTACATTACAAGTATCAAAGATAAAAGTTCTCTGGAGATTCAAGATGTTTGCAAGAGCAACGATGCAGGCAGAAGGGAGGAAAATGCAAGAGAGAACTTTCCCAAACTCCACTCTGGTCTATATCCCCAAACTAAACGTGTGGGTGTTGGTTTACTGACCTAAGGATAACAACTAGTCCTGAAGAATAGACCCCTTATCAATTAGGGAATCATTCCAATCTATGCCTCCTGACACCATATTGTAAAACAGAGTGATCTACTCATGAGTTCAGCATAGGGTGATTAAGGCATGACCTTAGGTTCTGTACTCAGACCAGAGATAAACATTTGTAACATAAACATTCTGATAAAAGAACATGACCAGACACACAGAGTACAGGCTAGGAAAGGACAATTGAGGATATAATTATAAATGGCTATACTAAATACTGAAGAATCATCAAATATGTACGATTGTGCTCATAAGTTTGCCTACCCTGGCAGAAATTGTGACAAGGTGACACGCACAGGTGAAAATGGCAATTAAAGGTTAATTTCCTACACCTGTGGCTTTTTAAATTGCAATTGGTGTCTGTGTATAAATAGTCAATGAGTTTGTTAGCTCTCACGTGGATGCACTGAGCAGGCGAGATACTGAGCCATGGGGAGCAGAAAAGAACTGTCAAAAGACTTGCGTAACAAGATAACTTTATATAACTTTATAAAGATGGAAAAGGATATACAAAGATATCCAAAGCCTTGCAAATGCCAGTCAGTACTGTTCAATCACTTATTAAGAAGTGGAAAATTCGGGGATCTCTTGAGACCAAGCCAAGATCAGGTAGACCAAGAAAGATTTCAGCCAAAACTGCCAGAAGAATTGTTCGGGATACAAAGAAAAACCCACAGGAAACCTCAGGAAAAATACAGGCTGCTCTGGAAAAAGACGGTGTGGTTGTTTCAAGGAGCTCAATAAGACGATACTTGAACAAAAATGAGCTGCATGGTCGAGTTGCCAGAAAGAAGCCTTTACTGTGCTAATGCCACAAAAAAGCCAGTTACAATATGCACAACATGCCTCACAGCTTCTGGCACACTGTAATTTGGAGTGACGAGACCAATGTTTGGAGAGGGGTCAACAAGGCCTGAAAAGGAAACATGAGTGAGCAGGCAAAACACATCGTATGGGATACACATTCAACTGTAGGTTATAACTGTATGGCACAATCATAAAACAAATCATGGCAACAAAGAAAAAAATGAACTGACCCCTGTTCAAAAGTCTGCATACCCTTAGTACTTAATACTTTGTATTGCCCCCTTTAGCATCAATGCTAGCATGCAGTCTTTTGTAATAGTTGTCTATGAGGCCCCAAATTCTTGCAGGTGGTATAGCTGCCCATTCGTCTTGGCAAAATGCCTCCAAGTCATGCAAAGTCTTTGGACGTCTTGCATGAACTGCACATTTGAGATCTCCCCAGAGTGGCTCGATGATATTAAGGTCAGGAAACTGAGATGGCCACCCCAGAACCTTCACCTTTTTCTGCTGTAACCACTAGAAGGTCTACTTGGCCTTGTGCTTAGGGTCATAGTCATGCTGGAAAGTCCAAGAGCGTCCCATGCGCAGCTTTCGTGCAGAAGAATGCAAATTGTCTGCCAGTATTTTCTGATAACATGCTGCATTCATCTTGCCATCAATTTTCACAAGATTCCCTGTGCCTTTAGAGCTCACACACCCCCAAAACATCAGTGAGCCACCTCCATGCTTCACTGTGGGGATGGTATTCTATTCACTATAGGCCTTGTTGACCCCTCTCCAAACATAGCGCTTAGGGTTGTGACCATAAAGCTCTATTTTGGTCTCGTCACTCCAAATTACAGTGTGCCCGAAACTGTGAGGCGTGTCAAGGTGTTGTCGGGCATATTGTAACCAAGCTTTTTTGTGGCCTTGGCGCAGTTAAGGCTTCTTTCTGGCAACTCGACCATGCAGCTCATTTTTGTTCGAGTATCGTCCTATTGTGCTCCTTGAAACAACACACACTTTTTCCAGAGCAGCCTGTATTTCTCTTGAGGTTATCTGTGGGTTTTTCTTTGTATCCCGAACAATTGTTCTGGCACTTGGCTGAAATCTTTCTTGGTCTACCTGACCTTGGCTTGGTACCAGGAGATACCCGAATTTTCCACTTATTAATAAGTGATTGAACAGTACTGTCTGGCATTTGCAAGGCTTTGGGTATCTTTTTATATCCTTTTCCATCTTTATAAAGTTCCATTACCTTGTTACGCAGGTCTTTTGACAGTTCCTTTCTGCTACCCATGGCTCAGTACCTCGCCTGCTCAGGGCATCCAAGTGAGAGCTAACAAACTCATTGACCATTTATACACAGACTCTAATTGCAATTGAAGCCACAGGTGTGGGAAATTCACCTTTAATTGCCATTTTCACATGTGCATGTCACCTTGTGTGTCTAACAAGGCCAAACATTCAAGGGTATGTAAACTTCTGATCAGGGCCATTTGGGTGATTTCTGATATTATGATTTAAAAAGGAGCCAAACAACTATGTGATATTAAATGGCTTCATATAATCACTATGCTTAAATAAAAGACAGTTTTTTTGCATCATCAGTCATATCAGTCCATTTTGATTGTCTCCTTTGTCTCCTTTCCCGCCTTATGACTGTTGTCCTCTCTCGGCCATCTTGACTTTGCTTTGTCTTTTCTCTTCATATGTACCACCCTCTCCATTGGTCCTCCATTCACGACTTCCTCAGAATCTATCTTGTTTTGCCAGAAAACTTTATTTTTCTCTCTGTCCATTCCGATTCCAGGCATCGTTGTTAATGATCCTTTTCGTTCTCTATGGTGTCCTATTTGCACCATGGTATTTAAACATGAACGCATCACACATGTCAGAGGATGCAGTCCTCATTCTGTTGTATTTGTACAACTGGATGGCAGTATATTTTACTTGTACAAGTCACTTTATGATCGCCGAAAACCCAATATTGCATTATGATCTCGCACAAAAAACAATGTTAAGCTTCTGCACACTACTCAACTAGTGCGGACTCTCTGGAAGAGAGGTTCACCCATGTAATAACTTTACATAGCCTAGACATGGGAGTTTCTAGGTCTTAACTCGTACGAATAACAATTAAGCCTCTACACACTGGTCTACGCCCTACTCAACTAGAGTGGACTTTCCATACCCGCACAGAAAGGTTCCACGCAATAAAAATCGTGACCTAGTCAGAATTAACTAGGGCTTGTTCGACTACCAAATGCTTTTGCAGTCTTGACAGTTCGTTATATGGCGTAAGTTTACGACTCACTGTTCATCTGTGTCCAAAACCAAGATCTCCTTGGCCAGTAGATCTTCAGTAGAATCGACAAGATTATCCATCTGGTTGCAGCAACATGCTGTTAGAAATCAGCCGTTTCGTGTAGTGTTTGAAATAATGATCGCGTACCTGGTTGTCAAGGGAGAGAGTAATTCTATTATTTATTGCAGCATTTCATAGTCTATTGTTCATGATGTTACAGACTCGATACTCTGTCTTACACCCTCGAGCTCATCTCACTCAATCTCAAAGAAACTTCCGGTTGTCCTCTACTTATAGACATCCCAACCTAGAATACACATCCCAGTACTGTAAGCCCATTGGCTAATTACTGTTGTGCTTTGAATGAATGTGAATTCCTGTGTACGGATATTCTTTTGTTATCTAAACATAACAAGCATACATTCATACACTTCAACACATCTGTTAACTAAGTGTGATGTGCGGAAAGACTGATAACCAAATAATTTAGACGCCACACCTATCATCCTGCACCCATGCATTTACACATCTCCCCTTTTCTCCCTGTGACCTGTAGCAAGTAATCAACTGTTTAACATTCATCCATTGATTGTAAGACGATGTCTCTTTGGATAAAGGGTATGCAACCAGTTGTCAAATATCCCAGATTTTTACAGACTAGGCCATAATGAATATACCACATTGCACATAAGGCATAGAGCTCAGCTACCAGACACCGCCAGCGGAAAGACAACCCACGGAAACGGTATCACCACTCACCCCCCTTTTGACTGCCCAATCAACAAACAGCGGTTGTCCTCCACTCACAGCAGTCCTACAGCAGTGTCAGGCATGATGAGGCTGCAGGGTTCAACCTTGGAAGCAGTCCGGACACAAACATGGGAAGGGCAGCGAAAACAGTGTCCCATCTGGCACACCTCTGTTTAGGAACTGTCTTATTAGCCGCCTTTGCGAGGAGCGGCAGAGACCCATGTGGGGTGTGGAGGTGGATATTGTACCCCGTGTGGAGGATAGAAAATGATAGATTCAACTTCTTACAACCCGTTCACATAGTTCATGGTCCCAAAGGCAGGGTGGTGAATCCATAATGCAGGAAGGGACACAGGAAGAATAGTCAAATGTCCCATAGTTCCGTGTGCTTGGATCCACGCAAGCTAACTTGGGTCCTGGTATGAAAGTCTTTTCAATTAAGGGACCACTGCACCTTTTCCTTTCCAAAAAAGTCGAAAAGGAAGGTTTTGAATGAGGAACAGAAGGGTTAAAATTAAGAGACCACTATAAATTTAACTCTTCTGTTCCTCACTCAAAACCTTCCTTTTCGACTTTTTTGGAAAGGAAAGGAAAAGGTGCAGTGGTCTCTTAATTTTTTCCGGAGCTGTAGAGACCGGGAAAGGAAGAAAGTAATTAGACAAGCAGGTTAAATTTGGAACAAAAAGCCAAGCCCAGGAACAGTGAGGGTTAACAGGGACCAACCAGATATGTTGGAAAGGGTGGCAGATTGGAAGCACGTGGCAGATTATGGCCTTAGTAGAAACCGCTGCGCCTGCATCTACCTAAGGCCAACACCCCTATTTCAAATGGTCATAAAGCTGCTCAAAGCCTTTGTCAGTTCACCCAATTGTTTCTGGATCTGTGCGAGATCAAATTGGTAAGTACGTTTTCCTCTATACTGTAGCTTCTTTTGGGGACATTTATTTGCCAATGGCCAAGTTGTTGGCAGATGTGGCATGGTGAAATAGATGGGGACAATTTGATGTGAACAGGAGCATCGGGAATAACAGCCACAGGTTTGAATTTCATATCAGATCTACGCTGTTTATTCTGAATACCTATATCTACATGATTGTCCGGAGTTAGGAATTCTGACTGATAATTGGTCTGAGGCAGAATGTTCATATGCATGCTACCCCGGAACGTGATTGACGTGGACGGGTCCTTAGCAAGAGCTGAAAGGCAACTTAGTGGCAACAATCGAGCCACAGGTACCTGTCACCCCTGGGGAGGAGAACTCAACAGGCAATGTAGCAATTACAGGAACTAGCGATGGACAGAGTGAGGGAGCAAGAGCATGTAGCCCATACGGGTTGGGGCAGTAGAGACCGGAGCATCACTGTAATCACAAACCTTGGAGTATTTGTTCTCAATCAACAACACATTCTGTTCCCGATTCCTGATTTTTTCTGGCCTAGACTTTAAGTCCTCAGGATCGAATACAGAACTACACAAATCCTCACTATCAGTCACACAAGCAATCGGTGGCCAAACTCATTTTATCAATCATTACTGTCACGTCAGCACATTTGACCTTTTTCTCCGCAATCACACCTTGATATTCATATGCCCATAAAGCATACAAGGTACAAACCATTTTTACGTTTCAATTCATCTGACTTTATTTCCTCAGTAAGCCATTTACATTGCCGGGCCACACCCCAAACAGTTTTAAATCTGTCCAGTGCCTTTTTCTATACTTTTCAGATAAACTCGTACAAGATGTGTTACTGTTTTACTACAGCATTCCTTATTTGAACTTACCAGACTGTTATTGTCTCCACACAACATCATGGTTAAAGTGCACAGACACAAAGGAGTTAGAACAATGTAAATGCAATTGTAAATTTCTCATGTAAGAAAAGAAACAATACAAATTTATAAAAGGGTCAATATCATGGCACGGTGTCTGTCTCAGTAAAACACCCTCAGTCCTCACTAGGATTAACAGTGAGGACCCCCCCAGAAACAAAGTCACGGTTATAACGCCTTACCGCAAAAGACGGCTTACCAAAAAAAACCCGAAATATTGAAGAATCATCAAATATGTAAATAAACATAGAATTGACATTTTTCGGTTCATTCACTGTCTTTTGGTGCCTCTGTCCCAGCTTTTTTGAAACATGTTGCTTGAATTAAATTCAAAGTGAGCATGTATTTTCCAAGAAAAATAACATTTCTCAGTTTCAACATTTGACATATTGTCTTGGTACTATTTTCTATTGAATATAGGGTTTAAATGTTTGCACATCATTGCATTCTGTTTTTATTTACATTTTACGCAGCGTCATAACTTTTTTGAAACCAGGATTGTACATAATATGGCCAAAATTATGTGGTCAACCAATCATCGCACCTATATCAGGTTGTTGGACATCCCATTCCAAAAACATGGGCATTACTATGGCGTTGCCCCTCCCTTTGCAGCTATTACAGCCACCACTCTTCTGGGAAGGCATTCCACAAGATTTTGGAGTTTCTCTTTGGGAATTTGTGCCCATTCAGCATAAAAGCATTCGTGAAGTCAGGCACTGACATTGGATGAGAAGTCCTCGCTCACAGTCATCACTCAATTAACCTTAAAGATGTTCAGTGTGGTTGAGGTCAGGGCCCTGAGCAGGCCACTCGAGTTCCTCGACACCAACCCTTTCAAACCATGTCTTTATGGACCCAGCTTTGTGCACAGGGGCACAGTCATGCTGGAACAAGAAAGGGCCTTCCCCAAACTGTTGCCACAAAGTTGGAAGCACCCAATTGCCTAAAACGTGTTTGTATCCTGTAGCATTAAGATGACCCTTCACTGGAACTAAGGGGTCACAGCCCTAGACCATTATCCCTCCTCCACCAAAACCTTACAGTAGGCACTATGCATTCTGGTAGGTAGCGTTTTCCTGGCATCCGCCACACCCAGATTCATCCATCAGACTGCCAGATAGGAAATCCATAGACTGCCAGTGATGTGATTCATCACTTCAGAGAATGTTTCTACACGTTTTCTACTGAATCCCATGGTGGCGTGCTTTACACCACACCAGCTGATGCTTGGCATTGCGTATGTTGATGTGAGGCTTGCGTACAGCTGCTCGGCCATGGAAACACATTTTGTGAAGCACAATTATAGCACTTACGCTAGACAGTGGCAGATGTCGTAGGGCAGAAATTTCACTATCTGACTTGTGGCAAAGGTGGCATCCTATGACAGTGCCACATTTAAATTCACTGAGCTCTTCGGTACTACCCATTTTACTGCCAATGTTTGTCTATGGAGATTTCATGGCTATGTGCTGGATTTTATGCATCTGTAAGCAATGGCTATGGCTGAAACACCTGAACTCTAATTAGTTATTATAAAATAATAACTTTTTGCCATATAGTGAACTTTTAGTACCCTTAAAATGGGGAATTATGTACAAAATGTGCTTTAATTTCTAAATACTTCTAAATATAACCTCAATTTAAATCTCAGTCAAAAAAAGCACTCTAATGACATTTATCATTTCATATCCAAAGTGGTAGAATACAGAGCCAAAAAAAAGTGTTACTGTCAGTTCACCGCCTGCTGCACCTAGAACGTTGAAGCTGTCTGACTAGGTTAATTCATACCTCAGTTGCTAGGCGACTAGAATGTTATCTGCACAATTATTATAAACACAATATCATGATGTAAATTTTTATATAGTTCAATTGTTGCGCACCAACATAAAGACAATATTTCAACAAGCAAACCCATACATCAAAAATAGACACATTTTCCTCAAGCAAAACATACAGTCATGATATAAATATGTTTATTAACGACCAAAATCTAACAACGACCAAATAACGACCAAAATCGACCAAATAACGACCAGAACCAAATAACGACCAGAATAACGACCAAAATCTACAGTTTCATAAATTTCACAGTTTCTAAATCGCTTCAATTCTTGGACTGTCTCTTTATCCACTCTATTGTCTTATTTTTGGAGAGCAGGGTTTAGCTAGCGTAAGTGCAGCATCATCTGGTTTTCTTACTCTCACCCCGCTAATGCAATTTGATAGAACTTTGTGAAATGGTTATCTAAGCGAATTTCTATTTTTTGTCACAGCAAAAACACAACCCCAATCGATTGTGGACCATGACATATACATTATATTTTACTGCACAAGCTAGCTAGACGTCTTTGGAGGACATGTTACAAAAGTTCAAATTTAAAACCCTCAACTGACTGACATCACAAAATGTGTATGGTATGTACCACATTCATTTGAGGTTCCCCAATGTTTTGTTTTCGATGTGACAACATTCCCACATGGTAGTCATGTCTGAGCTCCTTTTGAAGCTTCACTTCTGCAGAAAATTGAAAGCAAGTTACTTTTGTTATACTAGCCAATTCTGTACTATTTTCTATTGTTTTAGCCTTGATAAGTGAAATATTATATGCTGGAAGTATCTGTAGGAACAATTTGTAAATTAACAGAAGAGAATTTAGATCTCTCTTTACATATAGAGAGGTCCTCAGCATATAAGCCTTCACCTTGTGAGTTTGGGCTAAATGGGTTGTTATGGAAAATAACAGAATGATGGTCAAGGATTTTCTTCTCAGCAATTCACACAAAAAGTTATTCATATATTGCTAACTATAGTCATGTTCGTTCTTCAGCTTGATCTTACCTTTAATTTAGGTAAAAAGAAAAAAAGAAAAGCATCAAAATTAAGAAAGATATTTTTCATTAACATGTTTCCGGATTATTTGCAACCACAGGCCGTTTTATTAATCACATTTAATTGAAGGCTCTTCCTTTCATGCAAAAACACATGCAATTAAAAAATCTTTAAAAAAATCGCAGTAAAAGAAGGCTGGAAAATATAATTCATTTTTACAGTATATTTTTATACTTTATTATTAAAGCCATGGCAGTGGGCAAGTTTGAGTGTGGTGAAATAGGCAGTAGGCAGGAATCTAACTCTAGACCATTGAACCACCCTAGGTGATAAGGATGTGGTTTTAATGGTTGCTAACACCAACAATGGGGATATATTACACAAGCTGTTTACAGTATTTTCTGTTATTAGGCTTTTGTTGTTTCTCTTTCATATAAATGAAGTTCCAAAGGTTTGACTGAAATTTTAATTCTTGTATGAGTAAGCTCTGCCTCCTCAGTGCAGAACAATAAACTGTTTAAATGAATCCTTGATCATTGTAGGACTCGGGTATGCCTCCATGGTCATAGTGTTCTTCTGTAACACCTACTACATCATGGTCCTAGCCTGGGCTTTCTACTACTTCATCAAGTCCTTTAACTCTACCCTGCCCTGGTCTACCTGTGACAACACCTGGAACACACCCAGTTGCATCGAAATCTTCCACCACGAAGACTGCCTGAACGGCACCATCGGCAACACTACCTACAGCAACTTGACATGTGAGGAGTTGGCAGATGGGCGTTCTCCCATAATTGAATTCTGGGAGTAAGTTCTTCATTTCCTTTCTCCCAATATAAAATGTGTGTGCATGTGTATGTTTGTATATGTGTGTGAAAAAAAGCATAATGAATGGATTATTTTGTCAACAGCAAATGCTCAGATGAAAAATATTGTGCCATTTTGACAGACGGCTGTGTCAAAGGTTAACAAGGACATTTGTTTTGAAACCATTTAAAAATTTTAAATAGTGGCACAAAATAACATCTGTCAAAACTGACCGGTATGATTATATTTGTAAAGAAAGGACATAGGCCCAAAACTACACTTGAAAACTTTACCATATTACAAAATTAATGTCTTTAAAGAACTCATTAAGAAGTTGACTCATTAAAGAACCACAGTAACAATAACAGTATTACTAACAATAACAAAACGATTAAAATGTTCACAATCTGTTAATCAATAGTGGTTATATTTCGTGTGTTCTCATGCACATGTTGCACAATACGTGGTGGTTGTTGCATGTGCCTTGCAAATAATTGCACTGCATTTATGGCACATAATGCAAATTTTGGCATCTCTTGATGCACACAAATTGCACCTCTTTTATCTCTCTTGTTTCTGGCAGCCATTGATTTTACTTCTGGCCCTTGTCTATCTCACACCAGTCCAGCAGAGGATGGTGTTTGAGGAAGTTGTTTGCACCCTTGAATGAGGCTTTCCCCAACTATTCTAGGAATGGTCTCCTCTTGAAGGATTTCCCCTGCTTCCAGCCTGGATTCACCTTGGGCATCTGTCCAGTCTACCTCCTTCCAGTTGTCTTTATAAATGCATCTCCCCTCCAAGGTAATCATATTTATCACTATAGTTTTGATTGACTCTGTCAGGAACAGTTCGAAGCAGGATTTTGTCATCAACCCGGGATATGGCGGATCTCATTGGCCCTGGGGTCATCCTGATAATATTTTCAACTGACAGCCAACCTTTCCTCTCAGGCGGGGATGAAGACCTGGACAAAGTCCCATTCTTTGATCGAAATGTAACAACAACCTAAGCAAGGCCCCCTTCCTCATCACTGGATTGTTCCACATCGGTTGTCTCTTGGTCTGAATCATGTTCTTTGTTGTCTTAAATATCTGACACTTCCTCCTCTAATGCATATTCACTGTCAGTTTCCTGGCCTCTCCTACTCGTCTGTGTCATGATCAAAGATATGACCAAGAGCCTCACATACAGTATATCGTTTGGTCATTGTGCTGCCACAGAATTAATTTTGAGCAAGGCCTGAAAAAAGCTTTATATACCAGAGCTGCGAGAAAAGTTCTGTATATCATTGAAACAATGTTGCGATTGTTTGTGAGAATGCTAACAGGTGTGGTTCCTGTGTGGGAAAGATTCTGTTGGGGAAAGGTTCTCATGGGGGATGCTATGGAAGCAAAGAAGGGGAGTGAGGTGTGTGTGTGTGCTCAAAGGAAGTTTGTCCATCTGATTAATGGGCATGTGCCTGAACTCAATTTTATACACTAATTGTACTCTCACCCATTAATTGCTTATGACTGGTCATTTTTGACCTGGAACACCACAGGTTTTCAAAAGTTAAATAAGACACCCAAACGTATGAAAATCATCAAAATGTATTTTGTGTGTTCAGATGCACTGTCTGGACAAAGTCATGGAACCTTACGACAATCATGAATTACATTTTTCAGAGAGAACACAATGGGAGGGTTTATTGTATAATACATTACACCTCTATGGAAACATTTGCATTCATTATGTTCTTTCACTCATTTATTCAGGTTTTTTCTTTGTCACCTGTTTGTATTAATATCAATTACCTAATAAGGAGTGCGGCCACTTTTTGCCTTCAGAAAAGCCCCAATCCTTTTTGGAATGCTGTCATAAAAGTCCTGAACTGTGTAGTACAAAATTGCTTCATTCTTCAAGAAGAAAAGCCTCCAATTCTTTATGGGATGAAGGAGGTGGAAACTGTAGCACTCTGTGCTCCAGAACTTCCCATAAAAGTTCAATGATGTTTAGACCTGATAATTGGGGAGGCCATGGAAGACGTTTGACGCCACCCTGGTGTTCATAAAACCACTCTTTAGTTTAGCATAGAGCTTGACGATACAGATGTGCTCAAAAGTTTGCATACCCTTGGAGAATTGGTAATATATGTACCATTTGTAAAGAAAACATGAGTGAGCAGGCAAAACACATGCCTTTTATTTCTTATGGGATTCACATTCAACTGTAGGTCATAATAGAATGACACAATCATAAAACAAAACATGGTAAAAAAGAAAGAAATGAACTGACCCGTGTTCAAAGGTCTGCATACCCTTACTTCGTACTACTGTGTATTGCCACCTTTAACATCAATGACAGCGTCCAGTCTTTTGTAATAGTTGTCTATGAGGCCCCGAATTCTTGCAGGTGCTATTGCTGCCCATTCATCTTGGCAAAGTGCCTCCAGGTCATGCAAAGTCTTTGGTTGTCTTGCATGAACCGCACGTTTGAGATCACACCAGAGTGGCTCAATGATATTAAGGTCAGGAGACTGTGATGGCCACTCCAGAACCTTCACCTTTTTCTGCTGTAACAACTGGAGGGTCAACTTGGCCTTGTGCTTAGGGTAATTGTTGTGCTGGAAAGTCCAAGAGCGTCCCAAGTGCAGCTTTTGTGCAGAAGAATGTAAATTGTCTACCAGTATTTTCTGATAACATGCTGCATTCATCTTGCCATCAATTTTCACAAGATTCCCCGTGCCTTTAGAGCTCACACACCCCCAAAACATCAGTGAGCCACCATCATGCTTTATAGTGGGGATCGTTTTCTGTTCACTATAGGCCTTGCTGACCCCTCTCCAAACATAGCGCTTATGGTTGTGACCATAAAGCTCTATTTTGTTCTCGTCACTCCAAATTACAATGTGCCAGAAGCTGTAAGGCGTGTCAAGGTGTTGTCGGGGATATTGTAACCAGGATTTTTTGTGGCATTGGTGCAGTAAAGGCTTCCTTCTGGCAACTTGACCATGCAGCTCATTTTTGTTCAAATATCGTCGTATTGTGCTCCTTGAAATAACCACACCGTCTTTTTCCAGAGCAGCCTGTATTTCTCTTACCTGTGGGTTTTTCTTTGTATCCTGAACAATTCTTCTGGCAGTTTTGGCTGAAATCTTTCTTGGTCTATCTGACTTTGGCTTGGTATCAAGAGATCCCCGAATTTTCCAATTCTTAATAAGTGATTGAACAGTACTGTCTAGCATTTGCAAGGCTTTGGATATCTTTGTATATCCTTTTACATCTTTATAAAGTTCCATTACCTTGTTACGAATGTGTTTTGACATTTCTTTTCTGCTCCCCATGACTCAGTATCTAGCCTGCTCAGTGCATCCACGTGAGAGCTAACAAACTCATTGACTATTTATACACAGACACTAATTGCAATTTAAAAAGCCACAGGTGTGGGAAATTCACCTTTAATTGCCATTTTCACCTGTGTGTGTCACCTTGTGTGTCTGTAACAAGGCCAAACATTCAAGGGTATGTAAACTTTTGATCAGGGCCA